>CAJFCO010017620.1:23407-45425 GCA_904066015.1 Synergus gifuensis | reverse complement strand
GGCTTGATCTCTCCTTTAGTGACCTCGGCGGCTATGCTGACGGTAACGTAACTACTGGTAGAGCCTCCCAAGCCAGATAGGCAAAGAACCAAGAGGAGAGGGACTAAGGGGAACACCTAGGGGAAGGAACCCCGAACTAAAACCAACCATGGCAGATTGTGGGAAAAACAAAGTACCCCAGGTGAGTTCCAATCTCACCACTGATTCCGATCGGGTGAAAGCCCCGGTGGTCAGTGCCGGCCCCATGGATTTTTTTTTTGGGGGGGGGGGGATCGAAATTCGTAACAGCAACTGAAGGCAACGGAAAGGAAATGGACATGGACATGAGATTCGCGGCTATTAACCTGTTTGAAAGCAGAAGCTCTATTCTTAGGTCTCCACCTAGAACTAGAACTTATTCCTTACCGGACTTTAGGAGAAAAGGCAGCCGTCAATTAACTGAAGACTTGTCGAAGGCCAACGCATCCAAAAGAAAGAGGAAGGGCAGTACACCTGAAAGAGATTCTCCTCAATGTGAGACAAGTGAAGGTGTCTATATATGTATCTGCGATGGAACAAATAGACTTTCAATCAAAAATTCTAGCAAAGTTGGTATCGAGCATGTATAAGCCTAAGACGGAACTCCTGGACATTAGTAGTGCCCTCACTCTCCAGGTAGAAATTCTTCGCCCCAAAGAATTCAAAAGATGGATGGACAACGAACTCGCCGCAAAGACAGAAAGCGAAGTGGAGCAGCTAAGACAAGAAAATGACATGCTTCGTAGAACAATTGGTAGAATGGAGGCAGACCAAAAACGGTTTTCAGAAAGCACACAAGGAAACCAGAAAAATCTTCACGAGAGCATGGTCACTGTCCCTCAAAATAAATGCCAGAAATGCTTAAAGGCTCAGATGGTCCAGGAACGCAGGAGGGAGTTGAAAAAAGACGAAACCTTCGAGAGCTTTTCGGCAATAACTGAAGACGACTGGAAAGAAGGAGTTTTTCAGAAAGCCACGGAAAAAAAGGGACACATATAGGATGCTCCTCAGGAGATAAATATTCTTCTTTCGTGCACGGCAAGCCTCCAATCAAACTCTGAGGAAATAAACAAAGCCATAGAAAAGTTCGGAGGCAGAGAAGGTCTCTTAAATCAAGGCAAGAAGGCAGGCGAAGTAGCAAGAATGCTACACTCCCTGAGCTTCCCCGACGCAGAAGGAAGCTTCAGACTGGCATCTAGAAGCATACTTTATCCTATGCACGATGACCTAGCGACCAAATACGATGGCAATGATAAGCTGCTTTTCCAGTCACTGAAAGAAGTTAAACGCCACATACAAGAGGACAAAAGAGGATGATGGAATTTATCTTTATTGATAAAACAAGAAATTCGTGACTCAGTCCAAAAACAAAGACGAAAAAGACACCAGGACAGAAAAACCCACACGAGAAAAAAGTTCAAAACAAGATGCCGAACTATGCCGACATATTGAAAGCGGTCAAGCAATCCTTCGACCCTAAAGACAGCGGAGTGAATGTCAAAGGTATAAGAAGGACAAAAAACGGAGATCTATTAACAGTCCCTAATAGTGGAAACATGGCAGAGAACCTCAGAGAAGATATAGCAGAGAAAGTGCCAGCAGCCGCCACATCGCTTCTGAGGAGAAAAAAGGTCCTTCACATCAGAAGAATGGATGACGTGACAACTATCGAGGAAATCCAAGAAGCTGTATCAAAGTCAATCGATATAAGAGTAGAGAACTTTGAGGTGAGAGCACTGCGTCTAGTCTAAGGCTACCAACAAAATGTAACGCTGAAAATGCGCGAATGTGATGCCGACCGAATTCTAAAAAACGGTAACATAAAAATTGGCTGGACTTCGTGTAGAATCTCCGAAAGGGTAAAGGATACCAGCTGCTCCAAATGCTGGGGGCAGAGTCATACAAGGGCGGACTGCAGCGGACCGGATAGAAACAAACTCTGCTCAACACGATTTCAGCATAAAAAATGTTGGAAAGGAACCAACATATGAAAGGTTCAACTATGGGTCGATTCTTGACTTAATGCTCGTAACGGAAAGAATCGGAAGAGAGATAATGGACTGGGAGGTATCCAAAAAAGAGTGCCTAAGCGACCATAAGTCACGATAGAAAACAATCCCCGCTGTCCTAGAAGAGCTGAAACGAATAGAGGTTGGAATCCCAAGAAGATCAACAAAGAAGAAGAACAGCAAGCCTTAGAAGAAATAGCGGTAGATAACACCACAACATCAGCTGAAGCATTTTCACAAATGATGAGAAATGTTTGCGATGCCAGTATGCCAAATACAAAACTAGTCAAGTGGGGTCGGCCCATGTACTGGTGGAACCAGGAAATTGCAGGAATCCGGGAAAAATGCATCTACATAAGGAGAAAATATACGAGAGCTGGTAAGAAGAATAAGCTCACTCTGAGGCGCATTCTTTGGGAAGAACTAGTTGAGAGCCAAGAAGTGCTTCAAAAAACCATAAAGGCAGCAAAAAGAGGAGGTTGGATTAAAATCTACGACGAAGTGGATAAAGATACGTGGGGGAAGGGTTACCAGATAGTAAAAAAAAACTTCAGGGATACTCACCCAAACGTATACAGTATTTGCAACAAGGGGCGAATTTCCAAAAATCTGGAAAAAGGCAAAACTCGTTCTTCTGAGAAAAGGAAACAAGCCAATCGAAAACCCCAGCTCATTCAAGCCTATATGATACTCGGGAGGCTCAAAAATGAACTTGATCATACCCGAGGACTTGCAGAGAATCAGTACGGCTTTAGAGAAGGTCGTCAATCAGTAGACGCTATAAAAGAGATAGTAGGAATTGCGGACAGGGCGGCTACCTATTCGAGACAACACCGACGCTTGTGTGCCATAATAACACTGGACGTTAAAAATGCATTTAACAGTGCCTCGTGGCAAGTTATTCTTGATAGCTTAAGAAGAAGAGGAATAGACGAAAACCTCATAGGTCTGATAGCGTCATATCTCTCTGACCGGACTTTGATATTCGAGGCTGAAGGGAAGACAAGGACGAGTGCAGTTAACAGCGGCATTCCGCAAGGCTCGGTACTAGGCCCAACCCTTTGGAATATTCAATACGATGACCTTCTACAACTGGAACTTCTAAAAGGAGTTGAACTGTTTGGCTTTGCCGACGACATAGCTGTGCTGGTTACAGCACCTAATGAAACCCGGCTTATGCTTTATGCAAACTCAGCAATACTCAGAGTTGGAAAATGGTTAAAGGAAAATAAACTCCAAATAGCACCTGAAAAAACGGAGGCTGGACAACTTGACAACCAAGACAAAGATAAGCGCTATCTGCTTTAACGTCCAAGGCATTGAGATACATCCTGGAAAATCCCTAAAGCAACTGGGAGTGTGGCTGGACACTAAGCGCAACTTTAGCGAAGACATAAATAAAACGATTGCAAAGGCGAAAAAAACAATGTGTGCCTTGGCAAGTCTCATGCCTAATATGAAAGGCCCAAGGGCATCCAAAAGGAGACTGCTGATTAGCGTGATGGACTTACAACTGCTGTATGCAGCTCCCATTTGGTATGAAGCACTGACAAGAAAGACATTGCTAAGCAAGTTATACCGCATACAAAAGGTCATGGGTGTAAGAGTATGGAGCGGGTACCGCACGATATCAGTTGAAGGCGTCGGAGTGATAGCGGGAATTCCTCCTATCGAGCTGCTGGCAAAGGAAAGAAAGGAGATGTACGTAGGTGCAGGCCCAAACCAACGCAGAGAGAACCTGATGCAAAGGTGGCAGCAAAAGTGAACAAACGGAAAGCACGGGCGCTGGACGTGGAGACTGATACCGAACATCAGAACGTGGCTGGAACGTAAACACGACGAAGTGAATTATTACCTATCGCAGGCAATCTCAGGTCATGGCTGCTTTATGGCATACCTATACAAAAGAAACAGATGGAAAACAGAAAAATGCCACTATTGCGACGACACAGATGACGCAAACCACACATTGTTTGCATGCATAAGCTGGAAGGAAACCAGACAGGATTTTTAAAAGGAGACAGGAAAGAAATTCACGCCATAAAACATGATGACGACACTCCTGGAATCTACCAAAGGGGGGGGGGGGGGGCAATCTCACAAAACGCCATACAAGAAATAATTGGAAACAAGGAAAAAGAGCACAGAGAACTGAGAGAGCTTAGGCAAGAGTAAATAGGAAAGAAGAGGACAACACTCGCATCAAAGTAATGCTCACGCGGTTTTCGATGCGAAGTGTGCGAAGAGAAGGGAGAGGGGTTTTAGTCAGTAGGAATCTGACACTATCCGGCCTAAGCTCTGACTTCAGATGAAGGCAAACCTTGGGTCGGGTGTCTTATGCAAGATTTCCCCTCCTGCTACACCAAAAAAAAAATCTATCTATATTTGTATTTTTTTAATCACGTGAGTAAGAGTAAGATAGAAGCATACGAAAATTATTCAAACGAACTTAAGAATAGAGACCCTGTACTCGAAGTCTTACAAGGAAACACACCTTTTCAAATTCACTCTATGCTCGAAGTCTGTCATGGAAACTCGTCTAAGTTTGCGTTGTGTCATTTTTCTTGAATAAAAGTTTACTGAGAAGTAATCCACAGTTTCTCTCGCAAATCATCATTGGATTAGGCTTATCAGCCTGTTCGAAAAATTTTTTGGAATCGACTTATTAGGCTGCTTGATAAATCACTTTTGACTAGAGGAAAATGTCACGTTTGACCAAAGGAGGAATGAGGGGCAAGCACCCCATTTTTTGACGACGAATTGTGGCAAAATCATTTAATTCACTACTTCGAGATCTTATTTCAGCCCTTAAATTAACTTAAATTCAACTCAATAATTAATAACTTTCAACTTAAGAAAAGGTATCCCAGATCTATCTGTCCGGACTTATATAGTTGTATAAAAAAATAATAGGATAATAAATCGAAATTTTGTTTGGAAAAAATGTATTAAAGTTTTAGTTTTTGAGTCAAGAAATGATTAAGCTGAACAAATCAGGGACGCTGCGTGTGTACGTAAGCGGAAGGTCCACGCTGTATTAGTACCGACAAGAGAAGCAGCAGTCACTAACAGAACGTTGGCCTCCCGCCCATGCTAGCAAGCAGTGCTCCTAATTGGTCCAGTTTAACCATTTCATAAGTGAAGAACTAAAACTTCAATATATTTTTGCCAAAGGAAAGTTCTTTTTATTATTTTTTTTCTATACAATCATATAAGTCCGGACAGTTAGACATGGGACAACCTGTATGTATAAAATCTGTTCTAGGTAGTACGCTTGTAGAGTAGTAAAACTGTAGTGAAGGGGTATGATGCACTGGTGGTGAAAGACTGCTGGCCGCCATCACAGGGGGTCTATTAGGGTCCGATTCTAAATATAATCTCACTTCTAAGCAGGTCTTCGGAGGCGAGTCATAGATTGCCCTTAAAATCCATTTTCGATTACCGTTGTACTATTTTTTCAGCAGAGATGTACAAGTTTGAATTTATAATATTGGAATGAATCGTTCAATATAGTATCTAGTGTAAATTTCTTCTTCAGTTTCAAGATATTATGAAATACACAATCTCAAGCAGTGTTGGGATTGTCTTATAGAAAAGACAATACTTACACTTTCAATTTCTTCCGTGCAAGTGTTCGTTGTGTTGCAAATGAAGATGAATACGATCTTGCTGAGCTCGGATTCGTAGTGCGTACTTTTTTTAACTCACGATCATGAGCTATTATTTCCATTCTCTGTGCAGGAAGTCGAGAAAATATATCCACTATATTCATTGAGGTAGCATCGCACTGTTCAATAAAAATAACATATATATTTATTATACTAGAGTTTTCTGAATACAAATGTATTTTAATAAAAAGTGAATATCGAAAATACGTCAAACATTATGAGGAAAGTTGCAGTGAACTTCCGTTTCAGTTTTTAATACGACGTGGGAAGAAAAAATTTCAGTACATTGTCGCTGAACCTTGCGTTTCGCGTTCGGTATTGCGCGCTACTAGACGTTTAGCAGACTGGACCTCCTATTCGCGTTATCTTAGATTGTAAATTAAAAAGAAAACTAATTTACATAAGGTTTTACGGTCTTAAGGAATATATTTTCGTACCGCACTTGCGCTTTATGCTTGATATTTATTACAGTTTAAAAAAATATTTGATCGTCGCGTTTTGCATTCGGTTCCAGATGCCTTTGTTTTTCAATTACAAAGAAAATAATTTCCTTTCTCCGAAATATCTTGTTCTTTTCCTAAAATGGTAATTTTTTATTTATTGGTAGGTTTTCGATTGTTAAAAATAAAATTATGAGAGCTATAAAAAATGATTAAAAGCAATATTAAAGATTTACTTAAAAATAACAATTTGATCCAATGATGTCCAATCGTGAGTAAATACCCCTTCTCTTATCACCTTTGATGGCTGGATTCTCCTCCAGTTGCCGGGCGGCTCAAGCCGAGCTTTAATAAAATTTTCAAATTTAGATTTTTTAAGGATGTATGTATATGTGGAATTTCATTGTTCACCTTTTTTCTTCTAGAAAAAAAGTTGTAGCTTTTTTAGTTTTTAAAATAAAGCCAAAAAACTGACTTTTTTGAAAATACCGATTTTAATCCGCTTCTCAATTCGTCAGTTTTTGTATTTTTTAAATACAATTTTCAGAGAATGTGCTTTCGGGTGTTCTTCGATTGATAGAGCAATGGGAGATGAAAAATTTATTTTTTAAAAGTTGTTATTATTTTTTTCTGATCTTCGCTCTGAACCGTATTTTTGTAACTTCGAGTGTTTTGTTTATCGAAGGAATTTTGAGAAGCAAAAACTTCTCGCTATAAAAATGCAGAGAAAACAAAGAAAATAATAAAGTTTTTTGGAAAGTTTCAAATCAAAATATTTCATAGTTTAGGAATAGTTATGACCTTAGTCAGCGCTGGCGATGACTAAGATCTTGGCACGGCCACGACAGTAAGTAGTAAGTAGCATTAATAAAAGTATTAATATAAGTATTAATTAATAACATTAATATTAATAATATTAATTAATATTAAGTATTAATTACGTATTCTTATCACGAGAAGTTTTTGCTTGCTCAAAATTCCCTCGATAAACGAAATGCTCGAAGTTACAAAAGCACGGTTCAGGCCGAACAACAGAAGAAAATTAAAAACAATTTTTTAAAAATAAATTTTTAAAATAGGTATTTTCAAAAAAGTCAGTTTTTTGGCTTTATATTAAAAGCTAAAAAAGCTACACTTTTTTTTCTAGAAGAAAAAAGATGCGTAATAAAATTTCACATATAGATAGAGGTGAGTCCCCTAATATGAGATACCAACTCTGTTTGGTGTGATTACCGGAATTCTATGGACTTAATTTAAAAGTAATATAGGTCATGTTACGAAACGTTACTTTTAGTAATTTAAATTGACTGTACGGATGCCCGGAGGGGTGCATCAAGTTGCCAATTGGTTAATTATGAGTTTAATTTTACCAACTGTTTATTTTATTTGTTGGGGATCGTTGCCTTCTACCCTAAGGCTCCTGTCGGATTATTAAGGTGTAAAGTGATTATATTTATTTAAAACTTCACTACGGATACAATATATAATACTTTATTTATATGGATGTGAACTTTATGCATTCGAGAATGCCGAATTATGCGCCAAAATTCGAGTCTTTTATGCGGTGATTATGCGATGAAAATTCTGATATTATGCACGCATTATGCGTTCAAAAATACAGGCATATGCATTATTATGCATTACAGGTTGGCAGAATATATTTTAAACAACAGGGAAAGAATAAACAAATATTGTAGTATAAAAATATTTACTCTTTTAAAAACAAATAAACTTCTGTTTACATATCTCAAATAAGTAACGATCTTACAGTTCAACTGTACAATCACATTAATCACATCACATAACACAAGGTTCATCTCAGCATATTAGTGTTAATTATTTTTGAGATCAATCATTAGACATCTGAGACAAATCAGTAATACTTGAATTCGAATGGGATCATCAAGAACAGAACCTTCATCAAAGATATCTTTAAAATAATCTATATTATTGATCGAGCGATTCCATATCACTTCCAAAGTACATGCACAACGCAACTTCAACATTTGCAGGAGAAAGTCTATTCCGCTTTGGAGTAAAAATGTCACTATAGGCACTGAAGCCCCTCTCAGAGACGACATTAGAGACCGGAATATGTAATACTTGTATACAATGCATCACAAAGTCAGGGTGATTAATTTTCATTGACAAGGTGTTAACCACAACGTCATTTTCAACCTCCTCGACATTCCTTGTTTTCTTCGTTTACGCAGTCTTTGTTTTACAATATCTACCAAAACAGAATGTAGAACAGAGAAATTTGGAAATGGGATAGAGTCTAAAAGAATAGCTCCTTTTTGGATTTAGAGACACTTTCAGAAGAGCATGCCATCATTTTGCAGGGGTCAAATAAAGATCTAGCTGATTCGAAAAAGTCTTTTGCAGTATCTTCATTCATAAAGCCTTTTAGAAGTTTATCACATGCAGTTGTCACTGACTGAATTCTTTTCAGTAAACGTTTCTGCTGTTCATCAGGTACAGCATCAAGACAAGCTTTAGTTTTGGCAAGAAGTAAACCCTTGATATATTTGGATTTTTTACAATAGAGTGAACTTTACACACTTCTCTCACCTTTGAGTAAAATACATATGACATAGGGTACTTAGATCCCTCAACTTTAACTAGCAGATCTGATGCAGAAGTACTATAATCAACCACAAACATAGCCTCAGCTTTGATTATTTGAATCTCTTCATTGGTTAGCTTTTTGAAATATTTGACAGCAATAACATACTCTGGTTCAGGCACTGTTTTGGCATATTCTGGAACATTTTCCACATACTCTAACAAATACATAACTGATTTTCTCCAACTTCCCCATCTTGTCATAAACGGTATAGGGAAAAGTAGAGCATTTTTAGCATTTGTAAAAGAGTATATATTCTTAAAAAAATGTGTTTTCTTTTCCGGGTGTTTTTGAACAATTTCTTGGTATTCGCCACACATTCATTCAACCTGTAAAGTTTGTCCACGAAAATTTTCATGGCCTTGTCTAGTTTATGTGTCCAACATTGAATATGGATTAGTTTTGGATTCTCAAGAAGATCTCGAAGAAGGCGAATACCCAGGTTCATATATGGTGCGCTGTCAAATGCTATAGCTACAACACTTTCATGGGGAACTCCATACTGATTTAGTCTGAAAAAAATTTTTTTAATTTATCTAAATTTCAAATAATTTAATTTAATTGACTCAATAATTTAATTTTTCAGAAATTTAGATTTATAGATTTTAATTTGATTACAAAAAAAAGGAATTTTCCGATTTTTCAATCCAAAAATTGGTAAATAAAGGCCATCTCGAAAATAAAATTTAATCAATTTGGCAATACAGTAAAGAGCAATGCACATCAGCAAGATCGCTTTTGAACAATGATCTGCATTAACATTGCTAAGAATCGTCACAAATGCCACAAATAATGAAGGCTCTGGATCTTCATTGCTAGGAAGAATTTTGAAAAGTGGTCTCATCACACATAACAATTGTTACGTACCAACCCTCTGAAAAATATTCTTTTTTTTATAAATCATTATTTCTTTTAAAATTTCACTTGCGAGATTAGATCGATAAATTTCGCAAGTGAAGACCTCAATATATAAATTAAAATACATTAAGAATATTTTACTGAGATCACTGGCAGCAATAACCCGAGCTGTCAACGCGACACCTCGGTGAAGAAACATTAAGCAAGCCTCGAAGTATGAACTGGATTTACGAAATAATTATTCAGATAGGACTTATTCTTTAAGCTTTGTGATTTGGTATAATAGTTTGGAATGAAAGAACGGAATGAATGAAAAGAATTATAAACTCAATGCTCGCCATGTTCATGTTCGCATTCTATTATGAGTCATGAACACTTGGTTTAGACTCCTAGAGACGGACGCCTATACCGAATAGCTAACGTAGATGCATGATGGCCGCACGGAGGCGCGTTATCGGACAATCCACCTCGCAGCTCTCTTACCCGACCTTCCCGTCTCATAATCGTCCTTCCGCATTTTCTTCCTCGGAACTCTGACCTACTCTATAATCAGCTGACTAATACTCAGCTATTAAAATAATATCGTATAAATTAATTACATTCTATTTAATAAATACTCAATTGAAAAATAGAATTTGAATTCTTTCGAAACATTAGTTACAAATGTCTCTCTGCTTGCATCAATCAAAAGTCGACAAATTCCTGTCCTTGTGCAAGACGAACAGAAATATTCAAACGTTCGCAAGTTTGCAAAATCAAATGCAATAGCAACCGATTTCGGGTACGTGCCCTCTATTAAAACATTCGCATTTCTGCAAATATCACAGTTTCAACACAAGAGTACTGGGTCAGAAATTCTTAACCCGATTCCTTTTCGAAAAACAAAATCCTGACACCTCAAAATTTCCCCACCAAATCCACCGATGGCACACTTACGACGGGCATCATAAAAACAAAGCAATACAGTGGCTCTGGGCAGTCTGACGAGCTTCTTACACGAGAATCGTTCGGTAAAGTCCGTATTTCGGTACTTCAAGACTCTGGTTTTTCCGCGAAACAAAAACGCAAAGTGAATTCGAGCAAGGGAAACTCAAGTTGCGGGAACTTTACGTGTGTGCGCTCATACGAAACTTCCCCGCAACTCATTCTAATTGATTGAGTAGGAATAGTGTAGTCTTCTTCGAGTCAAACCAGCTCAATGCGTGAGTAAAATTCGCTGAAAGAAAAACGAATAAAAGGACGTCTAAAGAGCTGAAATAGTCGGGTTGAAGCTAACGAGGGACTTTAAACCTCCTAAATTCAACCCAATTTTAAGGACAAGATATCCCAAACTCACAATCGAAATCGCCATAATTTGGCTCGATTGTTAGCAGCGCTACCTTGGTTGACCAATGGACATCCTACGAGGGTGGTCTGAAAAGTTTCCGACCTAACAATGATACGAGACATTTTTTCTTAATTTATTTTTTATTTTTCTACATAGTCTCCTTGTAACTCTACACACTTCTTACAGCGATGCTCCCATCTCTCTAACCCATCCAAATAGTACTCGGCGTTTTCCTCTGCAAAATAATTGTTTACGAAGGTGATTGCCTCCTCATTTGAAGAAAACCTCTGTACCGCGAGGGCAGTTTTTAGATGAGGGAACAAAAAGAAGTCGCTTGGGGCTAGATCTGGTGAGTATGGCGGATGGTCAAGCAGTTCAAACCGTAATTCATGGATTTTCGCCATGGCGACCGCTGAGGTGTGAGACGGCGCGTTGTCTTGGGGAAACAGGAGTTTCTTTTCCTGTAAATGTGGCCGTTTTTTTGCAATTTCTGCCTTCAGCTTGTCAAGTAATGATGCGTAGTATACACCTGTAATGGTTTTTCCTTTTTGAAAATAATCTATTAAGATAACTCCACGACTATCCCAAAAAATAGTCGCCATCACTTTCCCAGCCGAAAAAACAGTTTTTGCTTTTTTTGGAGCCGGTTCCCCCTTTGCAGGCCACTGTTTTGACTGTATTTTTGTTTCTGGCGTATAATGGTGTATCCAAGTTTCATCTACAGTAATTAATCGGCGCCAAAACTCGGATTTATTGCGCCTTAACTGCACCAACAGAGCGTTGGAAATGCTCATTCGAACACGTTTTCCGTCTAACGTGAGCAAACGCGGCACCCAGCGCGCGGACAGCTTTCTTATGCCTAAATCTTGATTTAATATGTGACAAACACGTTCTTTGGACATTTTCATAACCTCTGCTATCTCTCTCACCTTAATTCGGCGGTCGTCTAGCACCATTTGGTGAACTTTAGCGATGTTATCGTCCGTAGTTGCAGTTTTTGGACGTCCCGAACGTTCATCGTCTCCCAAGCTCTTACGGCCACGTTTAAATTCAGCTGCCCAAAATTTAACTGTGGTAAATGATGGAGCATTGTCCCCATACACAGTGTCCAACTCAACTTTGATTTGCGTAGGCGTATTGCCTTTCAAAAACAAATATTTAATGACAGCTCGATACTCAATTTTTTCCATTTTCACAAAAACACTCACATCGACTCACTCAAACGACTGTCAACTAAAAACTGCGGGTCCGAAGTGACTGAAACTTTAGTGAGTAACTGTCAAAAGATGCACAACTACATTCACTAGCTTTCATTGACGAGTGCTGTCATCTTCATGTTGAGGTCAGAAACTTTTCAGACCACCCTCGTATTTCCGTCAACGGTATTTAATTAATATCCCCCTTTCTTAAATAATTTTTGGGCTCATAATTAGGGTTTTTATCTTCGGACATTTGGCGTGTGCGCTCACACGAAACGACCGTCGTGAAAATCCTTCAAACAAAAGACCGCGAGAATTCTGGATGCGGACTCGAATCTCAAAACGAGTAAGCATCACGAATTCATAAAGTAATCACCGGGCTCACGTGAAAAATATTTAGGGAAGTGTGTTGGGATTTAATTGCCCTCATTCCTTCCGGTTCGACGCCGACTATAGTTTTCTCGGGTAATCTTAGTGAGTGAACGCGAAGCGTGGGAGAGATTAGTTCGCGAAAGTAAACTAATTTAAAGACTAGAGCTGTTGAGTGCAACAACGCACATTGAACAAGTGTATGGTCCAACAGGGATAAAACGGACCAGCCTTTTGTCTTCCGCTTCATCCCTAATGGTAGTTTATAAGCTACATTAGGATTAGGTAAGCGAAACGAATTGTATCGTTCTAAATTCTTCCACCATTTCTACTTTATACCATATAAACCTTAAACTTAAACCTTGGCAAAACTATACAATCGATTGTTTCTATTTTTGGGGTTTAACTTTGGGGGTTTCAGAATATAATTTCTATTTATAAATCACACTTGTTTTCCTCAATTTATTTCTCCCATATGATGACAGCTTTTATATATGCAATTTACATTTTCATTGGATATTTTACAGTATCTGGCAGATTTGAGGTTAGGTAACTTCCATACGTTTTTAAAATATCTAATTCTTCTCGTGAATCGAAATGTATCAATAAATACATTTATTTTCATTTGAAATTGATAAAAATTCTTACCAGGTACGTATTCATCCAGCCAATCACGAAAACTTGGGTCATCCAATTTTGTCAGAGGAATATTTGCTTTCAGGAAAGCATTCACAGTTGATCTGATGAAAGTCTCCCTTTCAACCTTGACTTTTTTAGCAGCATTCAAGCTTTCAGAAATAGAGGCTTGACGTCTTAAGTTATTCTGTTGAGCATCTGTTTTCTTCTTGATATGCTGTTCTGACTTACAGTGATTATCAATAGTGCTTTTCCGTTGCCAGTCAACTCTTGTTTTACAAAACTTGCACATCATACGAGTTTTATCAAAGATGTACATTCCTTCATGTTTATAATCGTCAACACGAGTTGCCAAAGACACTGACTTATGGCCCGTCATGATTGTAATCCTTTCTTAAAAAATAGATGACCTGTGGAGTGTCCGCAGTTTATTCGTGATCTGATTGGTTGAGAGATGGTCACGTGGGATCGTCACAAGTGCGTAACGTGAAGTAATTATATAGGCGCGCAAAGCGCGCTGTTATGTTCTAGTAACTATAATAATTTCACTGAATGCCGGCCAGTTTTCAAATGAAACATAATCTCTAACGATCACAACAGTTGCCGCCCGGCACGCATTTGTTTTCTTCTGGAGAGGAGAAAGGATTAGAGATAAAATGCGTATGTGTATGTACATTCAAATGCAGGAATGCCTTCTCTTGTAAACATGCATTTGAGTATACATACAAGTGTACAACTCATATTGCGCAAACTCGGTGGGTAACTTTTCAGCAACTCTAGCCTCCCGCCACCGTGTCTCAGTGCCGTCAATCCTTCTAGGCTCGAGGTTCGAGCACAATTGTATACTTATCCCATGTCTTAATGCATTTAATTCTCTTTTTGAATTTGTTCGCCTTTTGCGGTGCAAGCAACCAATGACCGCACTACCCCAATACGCAAGCGCAGAAAAGGCTAAAGTTCCAACATTCAAACATTGACAAGACCGCACTTGCTCTGCCTACACCAGTCTACACCTCAAGGTGGGAAAAACCGAAAATTTTGAAACTGCTCTCGAAATAACTAATTTATGTGCTTAAAATGGCGATTTATGCGCACAAATCGAAAAACAAGCAATTTATACACCGAAATAGACGACTTTATGCGTATAATTGAAAAACTCGAATTATGCGGCATTCGACCACTGATTATGCGAAATTATGCGACCTTAAAATTGGGTCTAATGGTCCCAAACTATGATAAACGATTGATATTTAATCATTTCTACCACTTTTGGAAAATTATGCGATTATGCGCTTGCATAAAGTTCACATCCCTATTAATTTATTTCCTTATATTTAACCTAATCTACCGCAAGTATTCGACGAGATTGAAGAAGTACTGCGGGCCAAAACTCGCCAAGCAAATGAGTTTTTACGAGTTTTTACGCGATTCATACGTATTTATTAAGGACCACTTTATATTATTTTTTTATAAAACATTTAACTTATCAAAATAAAAAAAAATAGTGTAATTAAATAAGTAAGAACTTCGAAAATAGTAAACAATTTTTACTTTTATGTTCTATTTTAAGATGTAATAGATAGCAAACATTATTTATTATCGTCTCAGTATTGGGATCCGAAATCGTGACGTCAACGACCA
Organism: Synergus gifuensis; assembly: GCA_904066015.1. Classification (NCBI taxonomy): domain Eukaryota; kingdom Metazoa; phylum Arthropoda; class Insecta; order Hymenoptera; family Cynipidae; genus Synergus; species Synergus gifuensis. The sequence goes on along the minus strand of CAJFCO010017620.1, from coordinate 30,634 downwards.
AGATGACTACCGTAAGTGGGTCGTTTTTGACGTTTGGCAGGTGAGAGACCGTTTTTTTGTGTTTTTTTTTTGTTAATTATAAGTAAAAAGTGCAACTAAGCATCGCTGAAATTTGTCGGTTCACGGCATCTATACCTTCCTGCAGAAATGTAGAAGGTGAAAGAGTTTTACATGCTGGACATGTAATATTTTGTGGTAAAGAAGTCGAAGACGAAACGGGTATTAAAGTAATTGCATTCTGCATGCAAACTTCAAGTTTGAGGAATAAACCTCACGAAATAAAAGGAGAAATAAGCTTCCAAGGTGTCATAAAAGATGAAGTGTGCAGTTGCAAAGCTGGATAGGGAAAAAAGTGTAAACAGGTTGTTGCAGGCTTATTTAGATTGTGCATGTAAGATGATAAAATATATCTTATATATAAAAATTGCAGTGTGAAATACGAAAACTGTATAAACTGTAAGGCTAGCTGGCTATCCGTAAATAATCATCACTGTTTTTTTTACAACAAAAAATTAGTAATTTTTAGGTTAGATTGCACTTTCATAACAAACCGAATAATAGAAACAATACGATTATCGGAAATTTATTTTGTCGAAATAGTTAATTATTGCCTTTTTGTAGATTTTAATTCTTTACAGCAGACCTATTTTTAATATAAATTTCGATAAAATGAAAATAAAAGTGGTTTTATACGTATATAATTACAGGATTGACACAACGAGCCTGGAGATTGTGTCTTGCACGGACAATAAATGTCTTTGGAGCGCACCTCACTCAAGAGTACTTAAAAATTATCAAGCAGCTCCTTTGCGATTCCACAACTGCTTTACAAATGCATTTGATGAGGAGTATGCTCTTAATATTACGGACGAAGACAATGAGTCGATAAAGAATATGCTCTAAAACTGCAATTTGGAGTCAACCCTGTCGAACCATATGTATGGTTAATTATACCGTTTTTGCTTTAATCAAATTTAATCAATTTAATTCAATTTCTTAATTTTAAATGCTCGATGCACCTTTTCAAAGTGTTACGTCTTGAAAATCGCAACATAACTCTAACTTTAAGATTTAGAAATAAAAGGAACGGTGGTTCTTCCTCGTTTTTGCTAGGGAAAAAGGATTTCTCTATACAGGGATGAGGACAACCGCAAGACTCAAATATTTACTCAGTGGTTTCAAATAGAGTTACAATTTATTAATAAGTTTACATTGACAGGCCTCTTTTGGAAAATCTCTTGATCCGCATCTGAAACAGAAACAGAAAACTAAGTTTCTTGCTCCTCCCTTAGATTAGATCGTTTGGGTGAAAGGAAGATTTATTGAGTTTTACTTACCCAAATTTGTTAGGGGTTGGTGACCTTGAAATAAGACCCTCCGGTCTGTGTGGTTGAAACCGGACTTCGGGTTGGTCCCAGTCGGATCTCGTTGATTTAGGGATCGATGAACTTCTCGACGACACTTGTGTTTATGAGTACTTTTCCGCACTGATTTTAGAGTTGAATATGAATTCTGACTACTGGATGTTACTAGGTGAAAATTTAGAGATGATCGAAGTGACCCAGTCAAACTCTGGAGACAAACTGATTTTTCTGGAGCAAATCCTTCCTTTTTATAGGGCCTTTGGTAATAAATTTTATAATTCCAACGTGGCCGCTGTACATTGGGGGTCACACGTGCGTGATCCCGGATCAATAAATTCTAGTTTAAATTTAGAAAATCCTTTTCTGGAATCAATATTTTAGGGGGAGAATGACGTCATTGCCGTGGAAAAAGTTGGTTCCCCTAAATGCATTTTATTTTTAGAATCATTAATTAGATATGAGGTCAAAGATCACCACCGGTCAAGGTATCGTATGCGTGGGTACACGTGGTGCATTGACATTCCCATGAATTGGGGTTCCAGATGTTTGTGATTTAGAATGGTTACAAATATGAATTTTATGGTGGACAATGACAGGTCCGGATACATAAACTAGTGTTAATCTAGTTTAAATGAAGACATCAAAATGCGTTTTTGATAATTTACGATTTACATAGGATTTCTGTTACTAAACTAGTTTTGTTATTTATTGCTATCGTAAATACGTTTCTTTAGAAATTCGTAGAATACAATCATAGATTTTTGAAGGGTGTTTTACTAATTGGATTATATTGGGGTTAACCAATGTCAAGGGTTTTTAGTGGATGCGGATACATAAATTATGTCTTAATATTGAAACAAGATGTTTTCTTAAAAGAGGGTGGTGGCCCATAAATTAAATGATAGTTTGATAGTAAAAATGTATAGGTTACAATTGTTTGTTTAAAGAATACATATAGTAAAATAAGTATAACTAATATTACGTCGCGGGATGTGACAAAAGCATTAATTGTTTTTTGCTTTAAAGAAATTTAATCAAACTTGAAATTTAATTTTGAAAATTTCGAATCCAATGCATGTTGATTTCCTTGCCTTGGAAAATTTTATTTACTTCAATTATTAATGTAGAAGTAAAATTTGAAGTATTTTTACGTAAAACTTGAAATGAAATGAGTATACAAATTAAAATGTAATCCTAATATCCATGAAATATAATTTTCAAGGAAATAATGATGTTCTTATTAAACAGTGTTTTTTAAATTCCCTATTTGGGACTAATTTTATTATACTAATGTTTACAGCCACCTTTTTCAAGAATAGATTTTAAAATTGTGAGATATTTTCTTTGAATTTGAAATGTCTTTTTGAATCTGATACAAGAATATTTAAAATTTATGTTATAGATGACAATCATCTTATTATTATTGCATCTAATCTTAATTATTTCATTATAAAATTTCTATTAGGTTTGGCCGGCATGATCCCAAAGTTCCTGATCCTGTTGTAAATAATAATTCCCAAAAATTCCAAGCAAGCAATCCTCTTCACCTGCAAGCTCTTTTAGAGAATCTACCGTCTGCATGAATGGTCGATTTGTCACAAATTCAATTGCCCGAACCTGTTAAACAGTGTTGTATGTTATTTGTAAGTATATTGAGTACAGATATTCGTTCAATTTGTGAGAATACACAGCAAAATGTTAAAAAGTGGAGAGAAGAACGAAAGTTTCGAATAACAGGTTCACGTTGTTATGGTATTTTTACTTACACAAAAAATAAGAACCCAAATTGGAGAGAAAAATCCTTAAAATACTTTCATCCTTAGGCCTTCAAAGCGACTGAAGCAATAAAGCATGGTATTCAAAATGAAGAATCTGCTCGGCAATCTTACTCTAATGAAAATGAAGTTGATGTGACAAAATTTGGTTTTATTATTTCTGCACAAAATTCTTGGTTAGGTTACAGCCCCGATGGTGTAGTATTTAAAGACGGTAAACCTAATAAACTAATCGCGATCAAATGTCCTTACGCTGGCAAAAAAAAAACAGTGTAGAAGAAATTCTAACTAATTTAAAATACATAAAATTTCCTGAAAGGACTTGAAAAGAAAAACACGAATATTACGGACAAGTTCAATTGGGTATGGCTATACTAAACCTAAAAAAAAACAGATTTTATCATTTATGCTTCCTTTAATAAAAGCTTCATTGTTATTTCGGTCGAATTTTCCCTTTGTTCAGAAGATGTTACACGACCTAAAAATTGCATACTTTTGTAATATGATTCACCTCGTCTGTATTGAAGATTTTTAAAATAAAGCAAATTTTGTATAATAAAGTAAAAAATTGTGTTACATTTTAATTTTCTTTAGAACAAAACTGTGAACAAAATAATAACGCTTTATAATTTACAATATATGTATTAACTTACACAGATATTTACAACAGATCAATAAAATATTTATGTTTTAAATGTTTCTATACTGGTAAGTCTTTGTCGTAAAGCAATAAGTCACGACGAGAATCTTTGATCACTTAAAATAGGGGAACTTAAATTTACTACAGCTAATATTATAATAAGTATGTGTTCACATTTTTTTACCAGACATGTTGGCATTTTACTGCCTAAAATTTGGAAAACCTTGAGGCGCTGATTTAATCTTTCAATGTGCACTCGAGCACTTGCACTATTACTCGTTTCTAGAGCATCTGTTTCTGAAAACTGAGATCTGTCTTTCAGGAAAGATGATCTCACTACTCTGAATCCATTTTCAACGCATATGTCATGTATCAAAAATCCTCTGTCTACCATGATCTCTTTGATATTTGCCGTTTGTGCTAAGTTTATTAAGTTACTTTGCTCGAAAATTGCCTTATCAGATGCTCTTCCCCCATAGCCATTACTAATAAATGTGAGCAATCCACCAGGAGTTCATCCCGTTAGGAATTTAATAGTATACCTACTTTTGTAGTAGGAATAAGTTGCCACTTGACAACATAAGTGTTGAGGCTTTTGAATTTCGATTTCGGTGCAATCGAGGATAAGACCAACATTTAAGTAATCATTAAAGTAAGTCTGAACATTGCATGATATTTCTTCTATGAACGGGAAATATATTGCGTGCGTTAAAGCATTTCCTAGAATATCTAGAATATTCTAGAATATTCTAGCTTTTTCTACAAAGCTATGTGATGTTGCAATTTTTGCAACACACAGAAGTCTCAATTTTTATTTAATTGGCACTTCCAGAATCACACAGACACTCCATGACTCGTTCTCTCCTATGTTAATTTTATCTTGTAATATAAGGCTGATTCGTTTCTTTTTTTTGTTGTACAATTTTCTCGGAGATCAACACCATCTGGAACATAAAGGATCATCGATATCCAAGGAGACGTCCAAGGAGATTGCTTGATGCCTTTCGACTCAAAGATTTTTAATATTGCCGCCAACTCTCCCTTGTCTAGATGATTCATCTTGCCTTTCTGCGTTGGATTATCTTGGCTTGATGAGAAGGAAGGATTTCGAATATTGCCGCCAAACTCCATCTTCAGTTATTATTGCCACCTCACTCGTCTTGTTAATACTTCCTGCGTTCTCTGCGTTGCATCATCATGGCTTGAGAAAGATTCAGTCACTCTCCAGAATGCTAGAGAGACTTCTGTAGCCCAGGCCCGAAGTACTTTATTGTTTGAATTATGTCTTTCATGCAAGAACCATATTATTGCCTGGTGAGCTAAAATTCATTAATTCACAGTACTGTCGGAGAGGAAAGACTTTGTTTCATCCATCGATTTATATAATTTTGTATTAAAATTTGGCAAATAAGCGAGAAATCATACTTGTAGTCTTCCATATTACGCGCCACATGGTAACTTTTCATATTCTCTTGCGTAACTTTCCGACCAATGAGCGTCAAGTCTAATCAAAATGGCCGCCTGTCAGAATATACTTATAGAAGTGCGGAGCGTCACTCATTCTCTTTCCGACGGTGATTCCTGAAGCTCCCAAGTAGTTATATCTGTTCGCGAAGACGCGTCATTCTGAGAACTGTTTCTTTGCGATAAAACCTCTGTTCATGTGGCTAATTATCTTTATGAATTGATTCTGTTATTATATCGAATATTTGCTTTTACCGAGCACTTGAACACAGAGTTTTCATCACATTATTCGACTTTGATTTATTTATCTTTCAAAAGTGTAAAATTTTGTGAATTATTAATTTTTTGCTGAGATTATTTGTATTGCTGAATTTTCTGATTTTTGCCCTTTATTGCTGGATGATTCCTCGAAAATTATCTGAAATGTTAGTCCCACTTTTCATTGATTTTTCCCCAATTTTGTGATTCGCTGAATCCATTTTCTTGCTGATTTTCTAACATAACCTATATTTTCGATTAGTTTCTTATTTTTCTTTTGAGTCATGGAATGTCTCGGATTGCGCATAAGTTTTGATTATTGATTTAGATTATTGTCTTGTGAATTCAGAAAATATTGATTTAATTATGTTTGATAAATTTTCTGAGAACTGATTTGTTTGTTAATGAAACTCTAAACTTGATTGGTGTCGATTCCGATTATTTTAATAAATGCATTGTGAAATCTTTTAATTTGAATTTATCTGAGAGATTATTTATTAAAATTAAGAAACCTATAACGAATTTAAGAGAACCACCCCCTCTATCAAAATGCGTTCAGCCGCGCTAGCTGAAGGTATATTATTATTCTTCCTCAACTACCTAAAAATAATAATATTACAGCTAATGAGATTATTCAAAATTTTAAAATTCGGAATGCCGGTGACAGTGCTCAGTTCTTTCTCAGTGGTTTTGAAATTACTGAAGTTAGGATCTATCAAATCTCCACTTTGGCATTCACACCTTTATCAGCGAATTGTGGATTTTTGACAATATTTTTGATGGCATCAAATTATCTTTCATCACTCGTAGACAGACGTTTTTCTTCAGAAAAAATTAAACTTTAGGCCTCTTCATTTTTCCCAGCTTCACGACTAATTTTCCTTTCCTGTCTCTCAGTGTTAGCAGCTTTTTTCTCCAAACTAGTTGTGTCAATTGTTAACTTCGGTAAGTTACAGGATGGAACAGCAGATGAATTCAAAAATGTTTTTCCTGCAGATTTATCCATACAGACAATATAAATTTTTGAATTTGGATTTATATGCTTTTTTTGAGGTTAGAAAAATGTAATTATTGAAGCTATATACAAATTATAATTAAAATAATATCATAGAAAATAATTATTAATTAGGTTTCGATCAAAAAATGTCAATAGAGTTGTGAACTTACCTGGCATAAAGTAATCATCATCAGTAAAATGTACAGAACACACCCGCATAAATCGGGTTATCTTTTTCCCCATTTTAAGCACGTTTACCCATTGTTTTTGTCGATCCACCATTTCTTGCAAACCATATTTATTTATAATTTTTACAAAACTTTTTTTATGTTCTGGAAATTTGTGAAATCGAACTTCTTGGTCTCTGCAAGCTTTGCTAGAGCACCCAAATACAGAACAAAATGTTTTACTTTTTGTTTTCTAGGGGCTGAATTTCAGGGATTTTCAGATTTATTTTTACTATTTACAGTACAATTAGAACGCGATATTTGAAACCGACCCACTTTGACTAGTAATATTTTTTACCACCAGATGGTGTATCGCAGTGCTGCGGTTCCCAATAGGACACAATTTTGCTTCCTCATAGAGGAAGCTTTGTGGTGGTGACAAAATCCAGTTTCCTAAAAAAGGTTTTTTTTAACATATTTTAATGTCAATATATCTAACATGATGTCCTGAAAAATTGTGTGTGTGTGTGTGTGTGTGTGTGTGTGTGTGTGTGTGTGTGTG
>CAJFCO010017620.1:0-20324 GCA_904066015.1 Synergus gifuensis | reverse complement strand
AGAGAGAGAGAGAGAGAGAGAGAGAGAGAGAGAGAGAGAGAGACCTGAAAAATTGTCCGGATGTATGTACATCCTGATAATTTTTCAGGACATCATATTAGATATGATGTGCCCTTGAAATATGTTAAAAAAAAACCCTTTTTTGGAAACTGCATTTTGTCACCACTACAAAAGCTTTCTCTATGAGGAAGCAATTCATGAGAAATAATTTGATTTGTTTGATATATTGGTAAAGGAAAATGTAATTATATACGTGTCTCCCTAAATGTTTTCGATGGCTACGATAAACGATACTCTCATACCTTTCATCAAATTTTGATTATTTTTGAGATCTTATCTTTTTACAATATATAGAACAGAATCCTCAATACTCATTCTTCAAAACGTTATAACAAAAAACTAAAAACTTTTTATGCTAAATGAGAAAATGTTACAAAAAATGTGGCGTATTTTTATTAGTATTGGTTACCGTACCTGATAAGAACTTTCACATTTCATAATAAAAATCAATGAAAAGATGACATTTCCGTGTAGTACATGAAAAAGAAGTTTTTTTTCAAAAGGTTTTATTGATTACTTTTGTTTTCAAATTGTAAAAAGTAATTTTCTATGGTTTTCGGATACCGTAGCCATCGGAAACCGTTTCGTCCCTGTTATGAGAATTAAGCGTGAATATTTATAGGGCCACTTTCTTTAAGGCAAATGAACTTTTTTTATGAAAAAAAAATTTTTAAACATTTTTCGAAATAAACTTGCGCATATCAAAAGTGCCCTGTTTTTGGAGAATCATCCATATGTATTAAGAAAGCATATGAGGTCAAGTTAATAACTTTTCGGCATTTTCTCTTAGAATCTCCAAAATTCTGATTATCTAACCTGAAATAGCATAAAAAGGAAAGTAATTATCAGAGGTAAGTATACAATACAAATTTTTATTAATTAAATAAATTAAAAATAATTATCATTTACTATCATTTTAACTTTACAATTGGGATCTGAATTCTTGAGGGCGCCACCAGCGGAATCATGTCAATATGGCGGCGAAAACTGGTAGATTTTGAAAAATATCATTGAATTGGTAGTGAAAATGACAAAAAATCATTCAAAATACCAGAAAATTAAATTACAGATTAAACAAATTTGTGATTTTACAAATTCTATACCCTCTTGTAAAAATTTTGTTGAGGAGGAACAAGTTTTACAAGCGGAACACGATTTTTCTTTTTTTTATTACCTCGAAATGCTAAATAAATATTTATAAACATTAAATGGAAATATCAGAATAGAATTATTTTTGATTTAGTAGTAATTGGAATTTTGAAAAATAAAAAAGTTGTACTGTTTCATGTTTTTAAGCTGTGGGTGAATAATCAACATAACCAAACACACAACAAAACTCTTTTTAGTTTTGGAGTTCCGCGATGAAAATTCCATTTCAAAACATGACTGTAACTTCCACATTTACTATCTGCTTTATTTTATAACTCTGTAAAGTATGATTATACTTTCATTTATTTTAAATCTGTATTTTTGTGCGATCGCCCATGAAAAATCTCAAAATCTACCAGTTTTTGAACGTTCCAAATTCTGCCACCAAGTGGCGTATCACAGTGCAGCGGATCCTAATATTTAAAATCAATTGAAAAATAAAACATAAATAATGATAAATGAAACAATCTAACCTCAAAATCTCATATATATATACATATACTTAATATATTTCTTATAACACCTTCATGGTGTTATAAGAAATATAACTTTATAACACAATGAAGGTGTTATAAGAAATATAACCTTCTGTCTATTCTCTGTAGAATCGAATTGTCTAAAACATTCTATAAGAATTCCTGAAAAATATAATCATTAAATATTTCAAGACTTCATTACACGTATTTGAAGTCTTTCTTTTCATTGTCAATTTTTGTAAACAAGAATAAACTCAAACTTCCAAAGAAATAAATAGCCAAATAGCCACCGAAACCGAATCGTGAAGTGAGCAAGCGAATAGTTCGTCTTCGTGTATTTTCGGCTTTACACGAAGATGGTCACAGGCGCCACGCTACGTTTGCACGTATTGCCCCCAGATGGGAAAGTGGTGGAGTCCGAAAAACCCCGTGGGATATTTCCAGCTTTCATTACAGTGTCTCCTAAACGTGTTCTGAATACACTGTAATAAAAGTTGCTAGTAAGTAGTGTAACGGAATACTTCCGGTCCACCAATTTGTTTTTTTTTCCAAATTTTCCATAAGTCATTTCAAAACTGTAAAACCAATTTCCACAAAAATCGGATTTATGTTACTTACGCAAATATTCACTTCCGGTCGGCCATTTTAAATTGCAAAAGCGATTGACGTCTTGCCCCGAGAGGGGTGAGCACCCAGATTCGACGAGACCACTCTCAGGGCGGGGGCCATCGTAGTGCGGGTAGCCGACGACTGGACGAAGGAGTAGCTGGAATCGAGGACTCCCAGTTTCAGGCTCGCAGAGGGCCTCGAGACCAGTGTTCATGATCCGGAGATTCTGCAGAGGCTCATCAGGACAACCGTGTTGGTCCCGGGGACACCCGAGGAACCCGACCTTGAGGACGGGTAGCTGGAGGGACTATAAGGGGAAAAAAGGGAAGGTGACCCAGGTTGCGGGGGTAAACTGGGTTCTCATTTTAGGGATACCAGAAGGGGCCGTTCGGGCTTTGAAGGCCCTGAATTATAGGCCCTATCTGGGAGCGGGAAGAGTCAGCTTCAGGCTGGCTCAACAGGACCTCGAAAGGGGTCCTAGCGACGGGGAATGCCTCTAACTAGTCTCTTTAATGGCTGGGTCGGACATTCCATGTACGCAGATCAATTTGCATCGTAGCAAAGACGCCTCGGCGGTATTAACCAGGTGCATGGCTACGATGCGTACAGGGATTTCCCTAATCCAAGAACACTAGTTTGAGGTGGAGGAGCTGATGCAACATTGTCACAACGGGAGTATCACGCTACTCTTAGGATGCGATGCGAATGCACACAATGTGGTGTAAGGAAGTACGGATACCAATGAGAGACGCAGGGACCTCCTGGAATTTCAAGCGGGCACGGATCTGGAGATATTAAATCGAGGTAATACTCCTACCTTCAAAACCAAAAACAGGGAGGAGGTAGTTGAACATAGGTTCACGGGGGCTGCCTAACAAGGTGGGAGGCTGGAAAGTGTCTGCGGAGGAATCACTCTCGGACCACAGGCAGCTTGTCTTTTGACTGGCCCTCAACAAGCCGGAGGTACAGCTGAAGAGGAACCATAGAAATACCAAGTGGGGCCCTTCAGAGAGGAACTCCGAGATAGACTGGGGGATTTTCCTTCAAAATATGGGTCGATTGATGAGCTGGAGCTAGTTGTAGATTTTTTGCAAAGGGTCTTAATCACATCGTTCAAAAATAACTGTCCTATTGGAGCAGTGGGCACTGGACGAGGGGCCCGATGGTGGAACAAGCACCTGGATGCCTTTCGGAAAAAGGATAGGAAGCGGTACAATAGGGCTTTTAAGATTATGTTGACTTATGACTGGGACCAATATAGAGAGGCCCAGAACGAATATAAGAACATGGTCAACAAGTATAAATGGTAGGGTTGGAGAGAGTTCTGTGAGGAAACGAACAACATTCTCAGGACGGCTCTCCTACATAGGATCCTTGCGAAAAATCCAAAAGTTCGCCTAGGGCCTATAAGGCTTGAAACGGGCGAGTTTGCGGAAAATGAAGAGGAGTGTTTGAAACGACTGTTGGAGGTTCACTTCCCGGGCGTTCGGATCATTCCGACGGAGCAGGAGGACGTGCTTCGAGTAGGTTCTGGAAAAGGGGCAGACAGGAGGTTCGCGTCGGACATAGTATCTGTTAAGAAGGTTGAATGGGCTGTTGGGACCTTTCACCCTTCCAAATCACCGGAGGCGAATGGAGTGTACTCAGCTCTACTACAAGAGGGGCTGGAGGAACTACGACTACCCCTAACAAAAGTCTTCAGGGCTAGTTTAGTACTGAGACATGTACCAATGGCATGGAGGGGCAGCAGAGTGGTCTTCCTACCTAAACCGAGTAAGGAGGGATACACGGCTACCAAAGATTTTAGACCGGTCAGCTTGACCTCCTGCATATTGAAAGCACTGGAAAAGCTGGTCGAGAGGTACATCCGGAACAGGGTGTTACCGAATAGGCCGCTGCACAGTGGTCAACATGCCTTCACGAGGCTGTAGAAAGAATAGAGCGGCAACTAGAGGAAGGCGGGTATGTGGTAGGCACCTTCTTGGATATAGAAGGGGCCTTCAGTATTACTCCCCCAGAAGTCATATGTAGGAAGGCTCGAAAATGCGGCGTGCCGGAACAGCTTACAGACTGGATCCAAAGCATGCTGCAGTATAGGCGCGTCTCGGCGGAATGGGGAGGAATTAGGGTCGGCGGAATAGCATCTAGGGGCTGCCCACAGGGGGGGGTCTTATCGCCCGTCATGTGGTGCTTGGTCGTGGATGGATTACTCCGAAATCTGAATGAGAAGGGTTTTTATGTTTACGAGGTCGGCCCTGCGTATAGTGGAGCTCTAGTGCATGGCACCAGGGCTGCCAATATAAGGTGGCTACGGTAACGGGCCCCTTATTTTGCGGAGAGGCTCCAAATAGCCCTGAAGGTGAATTATCTAGGAACTTTACTAGATAAGAGACTGAACTAGGCGGGGCATCTGGAAGCGCAATGTTTATTACAACCTTTTGGCTGTGTAGAAGGGCCTTTGGGAGAACATTGGGACTGAGGCCAAGAATGATCGCTTGGTTATACTCAGCGCAGCCGTGGTCTGGTGGCCAAGGGTGCAGCTTAAGACAATCGGAGCGAAGCTGAGCCGCCTGTAGACGCTTATATTCAGGGCTGGTACCGGAGCAATGAGGACCACGCCAACAGCGGCAGTTGGCCTTATTCTCTGTAAGGAGCCCCTGCATGTGGCGATAACTGCGGGGGCGGCTCAGACGGTTGGACGTCTTGTTACATCGGGTAAATGGTCGGAGGGGCCTAGACACACTAGGCTCCCTAAGGACATCGATAATCTGTCAACTCTAAGGATGCGGCAGGATAGAATAACAAAAAGGTACAGCTTCCCATGAAAGGGACATGCATCCCAGAAAGGGAAGTGTGGTAGAAGGGGGGGGGCCCTCCTGCAAAGTGTCATCGTGTATACCGATGGCTTCAAGGGGGAGGGCTGGTCGGGAGATGGCCTGTACGACAGCGCGGGCAAAACGGGTTTGGCGATCCCACTGAGGCAGTATCCTACTGTGTTTCAGGCGGAAGTATTTGCCATTCTTCGAAAATTTAATCTAATCTACTTCCAAAAAGATCGTATGCATTTTACTAAAACAACTACTCACTTTATGTCCGCAATTTTGTTTTTTCAAAATTTTAATTCAAAACTTGAAATCAGCAAGTTTAAAAATACAAGAAACGCCTTCTTTCTGTAATAAATATTTTCATGTGTAACCTTACCACATAAATAACTCCAATGGACTATAGACATAGAGATATAACAAAAAGAGTAGACATGCATATAGATGGGAAGCGTACGCCGAATAAGAGAGAAAGAAAATCGTGGAGGTATTGGAATCACTTTCTTTCACTGCACGGTGCGCATGTGTGACACTTGACAGGCGTGACTGTGTATACAACGACTGTGTACATACTGAGTATGTCAATGTGTATATGAATGTGTATGTCAATGCACATGCGCCAGTAGACAAAGACACACACATCCTGCTCCACCATTCTCTCTCTCTCTTTCTAATAGCTGTATGCTCCCACTTGTATGTACGCGCGCCTATGGCATACCTACTCTATTTGTAATATCTCTATAAGTATAGCCCTTACTGAGTGTATGCGAAAGATTTGGTTTTTTTTTTGGTACGTTTTCTAATGAGATCCCCCACCTCCAAATTTTTACATTGGAAATGTTTTTTTGGGTATTGGATATTATAAGAAATAAATCGACGATGACACGAGAGCAGAGCCGATTATACCCGAATACGTGCCCGCAGGAACCGAAGACGTATAGTCGAAGTACGTATTCGGGTGCTGGGGGTACGTATTCGGGTAAAGTCGGAACGCAGCACGCAACACCCGAATACATACTTCTACTATACGTCTTCGGTTCCTGTGAGCACGTATTCGGGTAAAATCGACTCTGCTCTCGTGTCGTCGTCGATTTATTTCTAATAATATCCAATTTCGTTATTATCGAAATTTCAATTTCCGAAAATACTATTTCCTGAAAATATGAAATACCTGCAATTTTCAATTTCAGAAATTTCAGTTACCCAAAAATATAAAATACCCGAAAATACAAATTCCCTAAAATCTAAAATTTCCGAAAATTTCAAATTACGGAAAACTTACGTTGCGCAGGAATAAAATTCAAATTTCCGAAAAATTAAAAATGTTGAAAATTAAAAAAAAAAATCTTTCTTTTTTAATATTAAAAATTTTGGTACAAAATTTGTTCAAAATTACCCTAACCACATTTTTTATCAATGATCGAAATTTTCTTTCGAAAATATCTTTTTGCCGAAAATCAAAAATCCCGAAAATTCCAATTTCTAAATAAGAATAATATTACAGAAAATAAAAAATACCGGAAATTTTAAATTTCCCGAAAATATAAAATACTCGAAAATTAAAATTCACGAAAACTCCAATTACCGAACATTCAAGTTCGCGAAAATTGAAGAAAAATCTTTTTTTTTTAAATAGTTAAAAATGTAGTATAAATGTCGTTCAAAATTAATCATCCAACAAAATTTTAAATCAATAATCAACATTTTTTGCCAAAAATCCAAAATACCGAATGTGGAAAAATACGGAAAAAGTAATTTCCGAAAATTCAAATTGTCAAATAAAAAATATAGTTATACCTAAAATATTCATTTAAAACACTTGAAAATTACCAAAATTTCACTTTTCGGAAAATATAAAACACCTGAAAACACTATACTTTTTCTGTATTTTCGGGAATTTGAAATTTCAGTAATTTTAAATTTTCTGGAATTCTACATATAATTTCGGGAAATTGAAATTTTGGGAATTAAAATTTTTGAGTATTTTATATTTTCGGGAAATTGAATTTTCCATAATTTGAAATTTCGTTAATAAACATTTTCGGTAATATTAATTTTTTTGGGCCAATTTTAATTTTCGGGAATTTCAAATTACCGAAAATTCAAATTCCCGAAAATTAAAGAAAAACCATTTTTTTAATATTTAAAATTTTATTACAAAACTTGTTAAAAAGTACTCAAAAATAATTTTTGATCAATCTTTTTGACGAAAATCCAAAATCCTGAATGTGAAAAAATAGAGGGGTTGACAACTCGTAAAATCAGGTGTATACTTAAGGCCTGAGAACAATCATGTACTTGTCCTATGTCCTAGTCCTAAAAATGGTTCTGTGCTTTTCTGTCTAGCCACGATAGAAAAGGACAGAACATATTTAGGACACGAGACATGGGATAAGTACACTCGACGTTCTCAATATCAACGAAATTCAAGCCAGAGGCGTTCGCAACATCAACCAAATTCCTTTTCTCAAATGTCACATCCATTGCGCATGTGTATTGCGTCATATTGCGTAAAAATTTGAAATGTCAAAAGCGTATTGCATAGGTTAAATTTATGTAAGTGTATCATTTTTCAAAGAAGAAGCTTCCTATTAAAAAATGGATATACAAAACAAAGAAAACTATGTGAGTAAATGAATTTAATTTGTAATTCTACTAATTTTCAAATCGAAATTAATAAATCTTGATAAAAATGAAAATTAATTAAATGCATATTCAAGTGAGTAACATAGGATATTCTTTATTTACTGAATATGAATTTAATTAATATTTGTTTTTATCAAGATTAATTAATTTCGATCTAATGGACATTTTTATAAGTTGAAATGCCATTATTTATAACAAAGAATAAAAATAATATTTTTTAGCATTTTAAATTGTGCGCGAATAGCAACTAAACAGATACCGAGCGCAACGCGTGCACAGTGGTATCAAGTGAAAATTTAGGTAGGCGCTGGTTGATATTGCGAATGGAATGCGGTTGTTACTGCGAACGGGTTGATATTGCGAACGTTGATATTGGGAACGTCGAGTGTATATGATTGTGCTCAAGCCCATTATAGTGTTGCAACATCGAATAAAAAACATCGATGTTTAACATCGATGTAGCATCGAAAAGTAACCATCGATGTTCCCGATATATCGGAACATGTTTAAGAAACATCGATGCATCGAAAAAAAACATCGATGATTTAAAAATAACATTCTTTTAATTTTAAATATTTAATACTTAATATATATACAAAATAATATATAAAAATATAATCAATATACATATGAAATATAATATATTAGTGGTTGATTCTCAACTAATCTATTCAAATTATTACGTTTTCCAAACAGGAAATGAAATAATATAAAAGAAAAAACATTTTTCAAAATGGATAGATAATTTGAAAATTTGTTAACCATCAGAAAGAAAACATCGATGTTTGAATCGATGGATCGAAAGTGAAACATCGATGCAAAAACATGGATCATCGCAAGAAAAACATCAATATTTCCGATGGTTACGCATCGATGTTGCAACACTGTGTACACTTAGACTGAAATCTCCTGAATTCTCCTGAAATATCTGAAATCTCCTGAAATATCTTAAGTCATTTGCAGTCACTTGAAGTCACTTGAAGTAACGTGAATTCATTTGAATTTTTTTGAAATCTCCTGAAGTCGCGCGAATTCACTTGAAGTCACGTGAATTCACTTGAAATCTCCTGAAGTCAGTGAAGTTTTTTGAAGTCAGTGAAATCACTTGAAGTCACAAGAAGTCACCTGAAGTCATGTGAATTCACTTGAAGTCACGTGAATTTACTTGACGTCACGTGAATCCATTTGAATTTTCTTGAAATCTCCTGAAGTCAGTGAAATCTTCTGAAGTAATTGAAATATCCTGAAATATATTGAAGTCAGAAATAAGTGTGCACACCCACTTTTGGTCGAGTTGTCAACCGCAGTCAACCTCTCGTAATTCGAGTTTCAATCCTAGTAACTTTTACTTAGGTTTGAATGTGGAATCACCAACAAAAGTGGTAAGAGAGGGGATTCATGAGCACTCATTTAGTCACGCGTTGGACATCGCTGGCGTAGGCATAATTGTATTTTTACCTGTAACTGCAAGCGTTGATGGAAGTTCAAATCTGGTAAATTCAATGGTGCATCCAGGTGAAGTTTAAGCATGTAAGTAATAGCTTCTTTATAAGTATTTTTTAGCGTATTTACATGCTCCGTTTTCATTAACCTCCGTACTAAATATCCTCTGGCATACGTGTTTATGGTAGTAGCTGCCTTAATCTATTGTGTCAATTCATAATATTGTAATATTAGAAATGTTATAGGTAAATTCAAACAGAAATTAGGTTTGAATCTAAAATATTAAATTGTGAAATATTCAGTTTCAATTTAAAATGGGTAAAATATAGAATTATACCACTTTACATTTTTATAAGCCAAGACTTATACAAGAACCACCAAAGGAACGTTTGTGTGTTCAGACACGGTTTCGCAATCACTGTGTGGAAAGTTCCAGACAATTATCTATAGAGTTTTGGTCTG
Organism: Synergus gifuensis; assembly: GCA_904066015.1. Classification (NCBI taxonomy): domain Eukaryota; kingdom Metazoa; phylum Arthropoda; class Insecta; order Hymenoptera; family Cynipidae; genus Synergus; species Synergus gifuensis. Next base: position 10,657 of record CAJFCO010017620.1, on the reverse strand, counting down.
CGTAATGAACTTTGGTAACTTCTTTGGTGCTTAGTACGAAAAACTCAGTACAATTTTATAACTACATTCCTTACCAGAACCAAAGCACTCTAGTTTTATGACTTAAGGGGTCTACCCTAATTAGTATTTTCAAAAAATCGATTTTTTTCTTATATTTTTCGAAAGTATACATATCCCCCTATTGGAAATCCCCACATGGGGACCTTTAAGGATCTCACATGGGAACCCATATGGGAATCCACATGGGTTCCTTTATTAATCCGTATGAGAAAATTGGGACACGAAATGAGATAGGAATCTATGTGGGAACCTTCATCAGAACCTATGTGAAAATCCATACGAAATCCTATGTATTTTCTTTTGAATTTGAAGTAAGTATAATTTTGATAAGAAATTTTGATAAGAAATTTCGAAGTAATTTTGAAGTATAATAAGTAAAGTCAAAAGAAAATTCATAAAATCCTGTATGAATTCCTACATAGGTTTTCACATAGGTTCCCACATAGGTTCCTATCTCATTTCGTGTCCCAATTTTCCCATACGGATTAATAAAGGAACCCATGTGATTTCCTTAAATGATCCTTAAAGGGTCCCCATGTGGGGATTTCCAATAGGGCCAGAAGTATTATATTAAAATTTGGTAAAGATCGGAGCAGTGTAACGGTATTTTTGTATGGCCTTTACTTCGCTACCTCCGCAAGAACGCGTACGCGTAGCGAATCGCCGCACAGTGGAGCGAAATGAAAAAACGATGTTTAAAATAACTTCTATGCCGCAATTCTTCATTGATTTTCAATTATTTTCTTTTAAAGAATTCAGCATTAATTTCTTAAGAGACCTTTCGAGGCCGATTTTTTAATTTTTGATTGTTTAAATTTTTAGAGCTACAAATGGCAAAAACAAAGTTGATTTAAAAAATTTTTATTTTTAGTTCTCTGTGAAAATTTTTCTCAGTAGCATCAGGCCTTAGGTTTAATGCAAAAGGGTCGGTAGAAGAAAAAAAAATTATTAAATTATTATAACATGTCAAGTTATATGTTATAAACAAATATTAGCAAAAAATGGATGGATTATGTTGTTTTTGAAGTATATTGTATACATCGAAATCGCTCGTTTAGAGCAACAAGGTGAAATATGATCACGAAAATGTGGTATCCGATGTCGTTTGTAAACTTTATAAACAATTTTTATTTAAAAAATATTAAACAAATGCATGATTTGAACAGTTTTAGGCAGAAACGAACCGAATTTTTTCTTCGAATCTCATTGACTGTGATGCACATTGATATAATTTGTTAATTTTATAAATAATTAAAGTAATTGAATATGTTTTTTTTAGAATAAATTTGAATAATTTTCGGTTATTTCTCAGTTTAGCGTTTCAGGTTAAAACTTAAAGAGTTTCAATAAAAAGAAGAGTTACTTACATGCTTATCCGTATAAAGTGTGACATCAACAACAGGAACAAGAGTACTTTTACTTTCTAAAGGAAACAATGTGCGACTGACTGCACAATGTCGTCGCTGTGTAAAACGTTCTTCTTGACTGAAATTTTCTCCTGTACTTTCATTGATTTGCATTCTTGAAATAGGGCTAGAACCCAAGGACGGACTTTCACTGTTTGCAGTTTGAGTACATCGATTACTCATTTGATGACAAGATACATTTTGAACGAATTTATTTGAAGAAATTTTTTCTAATGGATACATGTCAGAGGCAGAATAAACACTTCTAGAGCTGATAATTTTTGAGCTCGGGAATGAATTTATTTTTACTTTTGAATAATTTGGCGAAAGAAATTTCTTTGAATATGGTGAATATGATATCTTCGAATATGGAGATTTTGATACTCTTGAAGTTTTTGAATGTGGCAAATTAGATGAATTAGATTTCATTGTTCTCGTCATTCGAGGCGCTTCATTTTCAACATTTGAGTAACTATCCATGAGCGAAGATATTGATAATTTTGGAAAAGCTTTCTTTATTTCTGAGATTAGACGCTTTTCTTGTTGTTTGAAATCCTCTTCTAAGTGAACTTTTTCTCTATACTGCTGAGCAATCAAAGCTGACATTTTCTTTTTATGCTCTTCCTTAACTTCTTTGAAAATCCTTGCGATCTTTTCAAATGTCACACTTGAATTCGATTTATTGTCAAATTGCATTCCGTTTGATGTTTCCACTCGGTAATCGTGAGACTCGCTGCAAGAATTTTTATTTTTTTGCAAACTATCGTGATTTTTAAAGCAATGGGATTCCATATCGTTGAGACTACCAACAGATCCTCCTAATTTGTCATGGAAACTTTCTGCAGAAGCATTTGGTGCTTGTTTATACGAAGTCTCGAATTTCCTGATGTTGAAAGCTATGTCGTACCTGTAAAATTACATGAATTTATTCAATTTTATTATTTTATTTACTTAAATTAAAGGAATTAAATTTATAAGATGAAAAGAAAGCCAAGTACTAATGGTAACCTTTTTTTTTTACAAACACTAGAACATTACAGGGCAATTCGCGCGCCTATATAATTACTTTACGTTACGCACTTGTGACGATCCCACGTGATCATCTCTCAACCAATCAGATCACGACTAAACTGCGGACACTCAACAGGTCATCTATTTTTTAAGAAAGGATAAGTATTTTGTAAAAAAAATTGTATAATATAATATTTATAATATTAATTATTGCAAATATAAAGTGTAAAATTATTTGAAGAATTAATCAATTAATATGTAAGATTTTAGAAATAATGAAAATTTGGGAAGTAATTTTTTATATTCTCGTATAGGTATGTAGTCTTTTGCCCCTTTTCTTGGTACGTGGCGGCGACTTGCTGCTGCAAATCTTGATAAAGAAAATTGAAAGAAGGCTTTGTTTCTCAAAAAAAATTATAATTTAAATAAATCCTTTTTTTAATTTTTGTAACGTGGTGGATTTTCACTAAATTATTGATCCTCTTCCCAGATCGATTTAACCTAAAAACGGGAAGTAAAATAGAACAGCCAGTAGGAACTCCACTAGATATAAATGTATGAGAGTGAGAATGCATGAGTGAGAATTGTATAAAGAATGATTGAAACTTTAGATTTAAGGTTAGTACCGCTATGTTTTACATCTGCCGCTTACCTTTTCTTCCTAAGAACGCAATCTAAATTATTTGTCTTAGACTCTAATACATTTGTCTACCGTCTGGGATGTGTCAGTCGTCCTATTACTTTATTTTCATCCCCCAAAACTGCATATCTGAGCAGTCAAAAGTATGCAAAGCTTGCATTGTTTACGAACTGTCAAAACATGCGGACGCAGCCATCATGTTTAACACTACTCTTACTACCAGCCATCAGGGAGCAGCAGCTCTCCGACCTAACAGTTGTGCCGTGACGTAGGACGATGACTACGCGCTCAAACGGAAAGCTCCAAGAACACTCAGTTCCGTACTGGCCGTTCTTCCGTGAATAATTTTAGAGTTTTGTAGTCTTTCCGTGTGAGAATTAAAGTACTGTGATTGAGCTATTACAAGCTTTTCCAGTTAGGAACATTATTCGACTGTTCTCTGAGTTTTTGGGAAGTAAGGTAGGCGACAGTATTTGATTCTCCCGATATAAAATGTGTTTTGACTTTGAGTAACTTCTTTCTGTTACGTAACTACCAGCCGACGCCCAAACGTGGCATATCGCGGCACTTGTATTGCGAGCAGTAAATTTGTTGAGAAGTATAAAGTTTCGAGTATGTTTAGTTTAATCTTAATTGAATATTAATTCTTATCTTTAGCTTAGCGAATTTTGAGTTTCCAGAATTTGAGAAGTCTTTGTTGAGCCAACGCCCATGTCATGGCTTTCCACCATTTTGTACGATTGGCGTTAACTCATTCATGCTAATGATTTAACGAATTTTAATAATTATTGAAATACGCTTTTTTTGAGTCAATGATAATTCAGAATTTATCAAACTTTTGTAGAAATCTGTAATTCAACATAATGGAGGTTACTGATGCGAAACTACGTAAACCTTTATATTCAATCAAACATCTTTATAATTGCCGTTTAATCTCATTCATCTATTCAAATTATGTAACTTTTCTCATCCCATCATCTTTATAATAAACTTAATTTTTTTATTTAAATTTCGCCTGATTTTGTTTTGCGCCCCCACGAAATCCCTCTCCACATGAGCTAGTCAGAGTAAATTCAGATTTTAGAATTTTTAACTAAGTTTAGGATTTAAAGAGTTTTTAGTGGTGTTACATAACACCAGGCGCCCATTGGCTATTATAAATACGCTTCATTTGAGAATTTTGTTGAGTTCCAACGTTTTGATAGCACTCGGTGGCCGAAAAGTCCCTATAAGGCCGAGACTGTTGTCATATTTTCATTTTCGTATTATTTTTCTTCACATATACATGCAAAACCTTCTTTTTCCCATCTTTCACAGACGTCCAAAACGGTCGATTCAACACTGCATCTGTGATCAGTGGTCAAAATGTGGCCACTATGTTGATATTTTGTTGAGTAAGGTTATTTTCGATGTCTATAAACGGTGGTAAGACAGTAAGGTAGTAACGGTGGTATTGTAATTTGCAAAGAAAAATTCGATTTTGTGCTGTTCCTTCAAACTTCCAGTTAACACATCATCCACTTGATCTCTTCACGGAGTAGTAAGAACCCAACTTTGTGGAATATCACAGCTCGCAGACATTTCACTTGCTCATTGTCAGTCGCGGTACCATCACCAGCCCTGTCAAATAAAATTTTACCAAGATTTCGCAGCAGATGATAAATCTTCTTATTACAGTCCAATCTCTGAATAGTGCCACTTGAGCCACTCCGAGTAGTGTCGCTTCTCCTTATTTCTCGTTCGAGCGCTACCCTCACACAGTGGGAAAAAAGCACTTTTTTGAGACAAAAATCTGTTTACACCTCAAATCGTAACGTATTAGAACGTTTTTTTTTTAAATACTCACGAAGAATCATACTTTAACGTATGAGTGCAGATTTTTTGAATTTTTTATTTAGTAATTTGTTATTTAACTTACAAATTGCAATTGGTTATATTTGCGACATTTATTTAGCCCCATTCATTGATATTTCTGTAAAACGATATAGAATTAGCAAATTTCCTTTTTTTAAATACAAATGTAACTTGTAGATAAATATCCTACATTTTTTTAATTGTTATAAACAAATAGAATCATATAAATATTAACTGTTGCATTTTCGCAATTTGAATGCATAGTAAATTTTTCTTTTCTGTGGCATCATTTATTTACATGTGAAGAACAAGAATGGTACACATTAGAGTTCTATAAAACATTTGTCATTTTTATGAACAATTTTTATAAACAAATTCACTTATTTCGCATTTATATGCATAGAAAATTTTTATTTTATGTGGAATCATTTATTTTCACGTGAAGAACAAGAATAGTACACATTAGAGTTCCATTAAACAACATTTGTCATTGTTATAAACAATTTTTGTGAACAAATTCACTTATTTCGCATATCTATGCATCGAAGATTCTTCTTGTCTGTGGAATAATTTATTGTCATGAGAAGAACAAGAATGGTACACATTAGAATTTGTGCAAACAATTGTTAAATTATTAATATTTACAAAAAAAACTAACTTAGTATTTCTCAAGCAGATTTTTCGCATCTTCTGATAACTTCTTCATTTCTTTCATTTCTTTAATCCTCAAGAAGGTGATTCTCGGATCCGATGAAATCATAAGGTAGTGCGTAATATCTGCATTTGTGGATATTCTGTTGGACATATTGCTGTTTCCTGATCGCGCCTTCCTGAAAACTTTATTGCTCGCCTCTTGGGCTTCTTCTTAGAATCATCCAATCGGTAATTTGAAGGATTTGATGTTCTCACTACCGTGTATTATAACCTTATGCACAGTTGGTGGCGGTTTGTACCAAGGATACAGATTCAAGCAAAGCTTTGCCGTATCTAAGGCATATGTTTTGAATTTTTCAGAATCGATCATTTTACCGCACGAGAGGACTTGTAGAACGTCATGACACCTTTTGATAAGATTCGGGTCCAGACCAGTAATTTTTGCTACAACTTCAGCGTGCGCAAAGAAACATCTTACAACATTGCCCGTATTTGTTGTTTCACTCCCTTGCTTTACCACGTCCACTGGTAATGACAATTCTCATTTCAACGATTTTTGAATCGTATTTTTTCTAGATTTCTTCAGCTGCTTTTCTTCAAGCTTTCTTGCGCTACTCTTTTTAAAATCCATATTATATGCAACATGTAACAGATATTCTAAAAAGCGAATCCAAGCATGTAGTGTGGACAAACCAAATTTGTAAAAACTTGTTACATAGACGATTCAAAACATGTTCCAAATCATTAATAAATTTTGGACCGACTCGACAAATATTGCAGCAAGTAATTGCTTTTTGTTCTGTAAGTACGTTACAAACTTTTCCATCTATCATGGTACACTTCAAATCAAAGTTCACTTCAAATGACCGATTTTCGATTTCAAGAAGGTAAATTTTCACTTTCCGTAGTAGGCTTGTATAATATTCATACGCGTTTTTTTATCACTACATACATCAGTTTCTTTAATAAATTGAAACTTTATGGGTCCACAAAAATTAACTGAGGATGGAGTTTCATTTTGCCAGATGACAGAATCTTTAGTGACTAACTGAAGTGGAACCATGGAAATAAAAAACACAGCCTTATCAGAAAACTGTTTCTGATCTCCACTTTCACCATCATCATTATCATCATCGTCATCGTCATCATCATCATTCAACTCAGTTTCAGTGTCATTATCATTCCCTGAATCAGAAAGCGTAGGAACACTCACCTTAGTGGACCACTTTTGTCTAGTCATTTGTTGTGCAGAAGCTCTATCCATCCCCCATTTCCCAATCAGTAGTAACTTTTGACCCTGTAATTTCTCAAGTTCGTCTTTGTTAAAATCCATGAGTATTCTTTTAGTCGTATGTGCCAATAGAGAAATTAAATTGACATTTGCTCCTGTTTCCGATACTTCGATATGTTCCGGATAACAATAATTTTTAGCCATTGAAATTGTTGTGTAAAGAGGGTACAGCTTACTACCATGGAGATACAAATTATGAAGCCTCATCTTCTCATACTTACTCTTCGTTAGACCTAGATCCATGTACATAGCCAATAATTTGTCTTCATTACTGACTTCAGTCTCAATTATTGTTTCATCCGTTGAAGAATTGCAAGCATGTAAATGATTAACCAATTTTAGTGCTTTTGATAACTCTTCTCCACTGTGATTCAGAGCAGTTTCATTCACTTATCTACGTTTTGTCTTCTCAGATCCTTCTTCAAAACTTAAACGTGGACGACCTTTTTTAAAAACATTAAGTAAACTTGATGAATTCAATGAAGAATCATTAGAACCATCTTTAGGAAGTGCAATATTTTCTTGGGCCAGACTGAATACTACTCTAAATTCACTTTGTAAAAATTCAATATTTTTCTCCATAAAAGTACTTTTTACTCTATGAAACTTTGACCATCTTCGATTAAACTGCGGCAAAAATCTGTTGATCAATTTGCGCTTTATTTCCATTATCTGTACATCCGAGAAGGAATTTGAAGATTTGATGCTGTCTATGATCATTTCTAATTTGAATTTTCTTCTGTTTTTCACCATCACTCCACATTATCTCATACAGTAGTAAATTTTCACTTTATACTCCATTTTATGGGTAAACCGACATTAAAGATATGTAGCGGAAATAGAATATGATTTGCTCAAAGTCGAACTTCTTAGTACCGAAATGAAAATAAATGACATAACCATTATTCAAGAGAAAATAAAGTACAGTCTATTTCACGTTTATTCATTTGTTTCTTATTTATTTATGTTATTTCATGGAACTCTAATGTGTACTATTCTTGTTCTTCACGTGAAAATAAATGATTCCACATAAAATAAAAATTTTCTATTCATATAAATGCGAAATAAGTGAATTTGTTTTGTGTTGTCTTCTTCGATATTCCGGTCGATTGGGTCTTGGACTGGATGTCGATGATTGGCCTGGATTCACCCACGATTTACGACGCTTAGGATTCTCAAAATAGATCCACTTTTCATCACCTGTCACGATTCGATGGAAAAATGACTTCCGTTTGAATCTATCGAGCAGAATTTGGCAGGTGATTTTCCGATTTTCTTGCTGCCTTTCGTTGAGTTCATGCGATACCCATTTTCCGACTTTCTGAATTTTCCCCATTGCTTTCAACCGAAGGGAGACGGCTTTCTGCGATACATTCACCTGACCCACGAGTGCTTGTTGAGTTTGAGCATCATCTTCATCGAGTAAGGCTTGCAATTCATCGTCTTTGAACTTTTTCAGTGGTTTTCCACGATCTTCGTTCGTCACATCAAAATTACCACTTTTGAATTTTTTAAACCACTCAAAACACTGTGTTTTTTCCAGAGTATGGTCACCGTATGCGTCAACAAGCATCCAATGCGATTCTGCAGCAGTTTTCTTTAAGTGGTAACAAAAAATCAATGATGTCCACAAATCGTAATTTGTAGGCACAAAACTCGACATATTGAAACTTATCGTACATTCACTGGTATGTCGAACTTGGGTTGTTGTCTACTAAAAATCTTTCTCTGCTCCTAGAGGGAGAAGATGGCGCAGCAGAAGTGATCATACGGTCCCTAAACTGATGGCAAGCACCATCTACAGGGAAATTCCGGTTTCATACTTCTAGACCTGGTATATATATATATGGGCATATTCACGAAGTGTCATTTTTCTGTCACCGTTGCATTATAGGCAAATCGGAACTTAAAATACAAGTTAAACCGCACAAAAATTTACAAACAAACTCCCTGAAGTAGAAACAAAAGCTTACAGTCATTACAGAAATACTCATAAAAAGATATAACACATAATCGGTGAATAAAATCCAAAAACATATCTATGTAATAATTGTCACCACCTACGAATTGAGTGTTTTGCATGCTCACAGGTTTTCCGCGCATGGTTTGAAAATTCTAAAAAAAAATGATGCTAGTTCAGTGGAACATAGACTACTGAAATTTCATTGATTTGACACTGTACTTTGATTTATAAGTCAGCAAGAAAATCTCAAAGTCGTGTCACCGCTTTCACGATTTAAATGTCCACTCCTGGGTCTGGAGCTGTAGAAAATGCACGCAACCACCTAGGTGAAAAATCTTTCGATTTTTTGCTATATTTTGGTTGCCATTAGACACCACATAAGGGAAAACCGTGTGCCCTCAAAATTATAGAAGTTGACACATACAAATATCGAAAATTTTGATTTTCTCGAAAAAATGTCCAATCCATCGTCGTAATTTACTCGACAAATACTTGCAGCACACTTTTCTGTGCTCACGGAAATTAAGCATTATATTGGGGCGAAAAAGTTTACCACATATAATACTAAAATCGCAATGCGCGCAAAAGTTATGCCCAATTTAAGGCTAAAATGTCCACTCCAAATTTTTTGCGAAAATGTCCACTCCAGCGCCAGCAGCTGTACAAATCGCGCGCATCAAGTTAAGATTAAATATTCTATTGGATTTGGTGTATTTCGGTTGCCAAAATACGTCCGCAAAAGGAAAATTGTGTGCCTCAAAAATCATGTGAATTATGTACAAATTACAGTTAAAAAAAGTAAAAAAATGATTTTTCTTCAAAAGTTAAATACCTACAAAAAATTTATTATACAAAAAAGTTCCGTTTTTTTGAAAGGAATAACTTCTGTATAGACATTTTTTTTAAAAGTTCAGAATATTTTGAAATATTATAAAAAATAGGCAAATAATGGAAAAATATTACTTTTTTTTGTAGAATTACTTGTCTGAAAATATTTTTTGGACGAAAAAGTTTTTTTATTTGAAAAGAGAAAAGTTTTTCGCAAACTAACATTAGTTTAATCAAAATTAATAATAAAATGTTACGAACCGATAATAATTTAATTTAGTCTCAAATAATAAGGTCTGTCTCTATTTAATTTTATGGTGACGTAGCTTTTGAAAAATTTAAGGGAATGCAAAAAAAAATACTTTCTGATTCCTAGGTATATGGGTGCGTAAACTATCTACCCTCATCCAAGGGTTTTATCCCGTTTTTCTGGAATCTTTAAAGATGAAGGAAATTCAAATAATTGGAAGAGCTTTGAATTATATTAGATTTATTTAATTCAAATCTTGATAAGCGTTATTAAGACCAATTTTAATTTATAAAATAAGACTCAATTTCACGTTGAACGATCGAAAACATGTTTTATTTATGAAAATATTTCGTAGTCGCACGCAATTAATAAAATTGGAACGATACTTTAGTACTTACTTATGTCGTAGGCTTATCCTACCAGTTGAAAGGAAATAGAGGATTTATGTCTAAGTCGATGTCCTTTCAACTGGGCCAATTTAAATAAATTTGCACGTTGCCATGAAGTAGGCAACTCTAGTCTCTAAAAAGGAGACTCAATTCACACACGCACTTACAGATGATGCACAAATTAATTCTCCAGATAGTGGTGAATTAATCAGAATAAGTGAGGGTGGTTTTAAACCCAACACTTCTTCCCACCACTTTGCTACGTGAATTCAAACTACCGTTTCGAATAAAATTCTTTCTCGTTTTGAGAT
>CAJFCO010017619.1:0-35391 GCA_904066015.1 Synergus gifuensis | reverse complement strand
CCCGACAGAAATCAAGAACAAAATTTCCCAGAGGTTCAAGGCTCTCATGTTGATGAGAGACTACTTTTCACTTAATAAGATATAAACCTGCCATTGAACATTCCTTTGACGAAGTCACTCGACTAATACACATGACGAAAAAGAAAGAATCTTTTAAGGAGTATGATGCGAAAGTACTATCTTCCTTCCCCGTGCTAAACTCTCTCTCTTTCTCTCTGTATGAAAAGGAATTAAAAAAAAAAAAATACATTAAAGACCTGGTAAATTATTACATGCCCATAATGAGTCGTAATTTTCGCCATTAGCTTTTTAACATACTGTACTCGTTTTAATACCCGATCCCTACCTTACCTACATTTTATTCTCTGCAACGCTACGTCTACATTTATTAAGGGTATGTGATACTTTACCATAAGAGCAAATTAGTTATACCAATTATACATTCACAATAATATATATTTTCAGCTAATAAGAGTCAATAAACCTTCGTCTACATGAGAGGAAGGTTTATTGACTCTTATTTACTAAAAATATTTATTATTATGAATGTATAATTGGTATAACTAATTTGCTCTTATGGTAAAGTATCACATGCCCTTAAGATATTACATTGAAAAATCATATAAACAATTATATAAGTTGCGAATTACATGTATTAATTTTTTAATAAAGTTAATTGTAATAATCAAAAAAGTACCTGGAAAAATCTATTTTTTGTCCTGGAAAACCAGGAAAAGTCTTGGAATTGTTTTTGAAGAAACAATAAACACCCTGATTTAGCATTAACTTTCACGATTCCAAGGGGCATTTTTATCCCATTTATGGGAAAAACCAAAAAGTAGAGAACATTAAAACGGACCAGTATTGACTCTTTTTATCTTGTATAATTAAAAAACGTCCTCTATGCTTTCTGCATAGAGGAACAGTCCAAGTACTGAATATGATTGATCAAATAAACCCTCTTTTTGTTTTTTACCATAAATGGCATAAAAATGCCCCTCGAAATCGTCAAATTCAATGCTAAATAATAACTTGCTCATGCATCACAGAAATGCAATTTCTTTTCCAAAAAATGCCTAAGTTGATAAAAATTTATTTATATAATTGTTGTTAACAACTAAAATTGTTTATTGTTTTGTAAACTCCCTAAAGGTTTAAAAATTAGTCATTTACACTTGATTATGTTGAAAAAAAACCAAGTTTCTACCTCTGAAAATAGCCAAACAGTGCATTTGTTAATTAAATTTCTTTAAACAATTATCACTTGTTATTGAATGATTAAATCCGGTAAGTAAGTTACATTTGTCTATAATTTTTGGCCGATTCAGTAGAAAAAACTTTATTTATATCATCATAAATACCTGATATGGCTAATTGTTTATAAAATTTGTTTATAAAATAACAAATTATTTGTTGTCTTGCATGAATTTAGTTAAAAATAGGTTTCTGTCTGTAAATGAATCACATATAGTGCGAATCAATTGTCGAATCACTGTCAAACCCCATGAATCCATTTTTACTCACTTATTTATTTATAACAAGTTCAATAAAGTTTTAAACAATAGCTAAGCTATTGAAAAACTTTCCTGGATAGCTTCTTCATTGATTCTAATTATTTGGGAATGAATCTAAGTATTTTTCGAAACTCGGTGTTCAAAAAACAAAATTTTTTTTTTTATTTTTGTTATTCCTTTCTTAAAAAATAGATGACCTGTCGAGTGTCCACAGTTTATTCGTGATCTGATTGGTTGAGAGATGGTCACGTAGGATCGTCACAAGTGCGTAACGTGAAGTAATTATATAGGCGCGCGAAGTACGCTGTAATGTTCTAGTAAATAAAAAAAAAGACATTTTTTTTTCAAGATATGGATCGAAAATTTTGTGCGGAATTTTATAAGCTTTAATTTAAAAAAAAAAGGTTTAAATTCTAAATACTCTGCAATTCCTTAAAATTTTTGAAAAAATCTTTGAAAATCTTTTAAATTTTATTGTGTTATAGAATATTTTAAATAAATGTCAAGAATAAAAATAAATCTTTTCACTTTGCGGGAAATATAAGTGTGTTACTTTTAGTTGACCGAATTTAAAATTATCTGCAGAATCGACACCTTGATAACTATTTTTATTTCGTATCCCATTGAGTGGCCGAAAATGATACCTGGAAAAATTTAGAAATACCTGGAAAAATCCTGGAAAAGTCAGGGAATTTTTTTTTAAAATTGAGTAGACACCCTGTTCCAACTTTATAGAAATGTTTGGTACTGCCAGGGTGTATTTTTTTTTGGTGGGTGGGGGTAAAGACAATATATAGCTTTTAGAAAAAAAAATCATTGGAGCAGTGACCTCAATATTTTCGAAAAATGATCATTTTCCTAAAGGAGAAAATCTTAAAAATATTCACAGTCTTTCCAGATATGTAGAAATGTTTGGTCCTACCTGGGTGTATTTGGGGTCTGTTGTGATGATAATGTATAGCTTGTGGTCCACAAAAAAAATCATTCGAACAGTGACCTCAATATTTTTGATCATTTTTCGAAAATATTGAGGTCACTGCTCGAATGATTTTTTTTTGTGGACCACAGGCTATACATTGTCATCACAATAGCCCCCCAAACATATCCAGGCAGTGCCAGTGGCGTAGATAGGGGCAAACAAAAATCCTCACTGGACAACAAAAATTAATAGTAAAACACTCACACAGCTGTACTTTATTTGTTTCATATTTAACTCTGAGCCATAGGGGCTCAGAGTCACACACACACACACTCACAATCACACCGTTGTAGTTCCGCATTGCAAAGGCCCGAGGAGGATCCTGGTCAAAGTGCATGGATGATATTCCCGTGCACATAAACGACCAGGAAGATGACATCTCTGCTCAGCTGTCACCTCGATCAGCCGGCTGGCTGAAACTTAAAACCTCCGGCGCCATCTCTGGGCCTAACGCATCACCGTAGGGATCGTCCGTCGGCGAACAACCGGCCGTCGATGAATTATCATATTACCACTTAAATCAAATTATTCAATTTCAAAATAGTCTCGCGGCGCTGCCTGTTTCCGCGCACGCTACAAGACAGGAAGAGAGAGGTTAGCTCGTTCACTCTGTGTTCGAAGTCGTTGGCGTTATCACGCAATTATTATATTTGTGCTTTTCTTGCAGGTTTTGCAAAGTTGATTGAATTCTTGAGGTTTTCCCTGGGTGAGAGTAAAGAATCCGCCCAGTTGATATTTGGATTAGGCTAATTAGCCTTGTTTTATAAATTCCGGAAATAACGAAACCACGTGAAATGTCTGGTCCTGGTAGAGGCCAGTTTCGCGGCAGGAGCCGCATATTCGCCAGTAGGGTGATCGCAGGTAACGATTTCCTTATCTTTCTCTTCCTCATAAATGTGTCTCATATTTAACTGCTTGTCAATCACTAAATCTGAGGCGAACAATAGTCTATGTTAAATTTCTATTTTTAAAATTTGCTCGACTCATTATAACCTATAGTGTGTCTCTGACTTTATGTCAATCAATTTGTTTATGAAATAAATTCTATTGCTCTTTTATTTGAATCAGTGAATTTCAGTGAAATTCTCTTACCCCGCCCTCTCCGCGGTACTGTGCTAGCAGGATTATGCACTTGAGTTAGATTAAAGATCAATATTTTACTTTTGCTCATTTTGAGTAAAATGAGCTGGCGCTCAAACGGCTTGTAAAAATTTATTAAATTTATTAGATCAATTAGATTCAATTATAATTTTAAATAAACCATTATAACATATATACCATAAAAATAGAAGAACTTGTTTTTCAGTTGAAGTACAAGGTAACCCGTGCAAATTTGTGCTTCTAAAATCAGATTTTTCATACATATCTTTAATTTTTTCATACATTGGCTTCGATACTCGGAAGTTTCTTTTGAACTGAAAAATATTTTAAATTATCAACATTAATAGCGTTAAAAAAACAGGAATTTTTAGAAAAATTGCACATATCTTTTTACATAATTACCTGTTCATCGTTCTAGTTATTTACTGTTTCTATATAATCTTTGACTTTCGGACATTCAATTTTTTCTTGCAAATAATTCATTGCTTCTCTTATAATTTCTTCACCACTATCACTTGAACTTTCAGAATTTTCTTCACTACTACTTTCGAGCAAAGCAATAAACTCCATGATTTCATCCATGGCAATTCAAATCTATACATGGAAGATTTCAAATCAGTTCAAATACAGAGCATGCGTAGTCCAATCTTGACAAATGCTCCGTCGAAAGAGACGGTGCAAATAATTTTGCTCTTTTACGGAGTAGATCATATACCAGACCGTATACTCGAATATGTTTTTCACTCTGCACCTGAGTAGAAGTTTTATTTCGAATACGCACGATGCACTGCTTTGAAGCAGAGCAGGTATAAACGAATACAACTTTTGCTCTGTATCAGCGCAGTGTTGTCAATCCGAACGCGAAAAATGAACCGCTTCAAATCGAACATTCGACTCTGATTCGGAGCACTCTCAGAGTACTCCGGTGCAGATAACCGAATATGCTTGTTCTTCTTCTTATTTCTTCATTGGCTAGTGCCTGCTTTTAAAGCTTTGCACATACGGCCATGACCAGGTAAATTTCGTAGTTAACGTAAGACCTTCCTTCCTTCACGCCATCTGGAACAAGGAATCGATACTGCGCTAGCGCGAAATATCTATAGCACTTCCGGGAGTTTCATGCTATTTTTTCCATGAAAGTATATGTGCACGGTAAAACATTTATAGAAAAAAAATATTGCCAAAGATTTTGAGTTCAAAAAGTTTGCACAAAGAACCCAGTGGGAAAAAGATATTAGAAACGTTTTTGGAGCGTTCCAAAAACGTTCCTGGAACGGTCACTATGTCCGATGTCCGAAAGACGTTTCAAAAACGTCTTTAGAACGTTTTTAGGACATCGGACAAAGGGACCGTTCGTGGAACGTTTTAGGATCATTCCAAAACGTTTCTAATATCTTTTGCCCACTGGGAAATGTCTCATCATATACCAGGAGAAATTTTATCTAAAAGGAAAAAGGTTGGTGCAGATAAGAAGTGTTGTTTTGGAAATTGTAAAAGTGACAGTCGGTACAGGTCGTACTTAGATTCCAATTATTATTTTATTTCGTTCCCAAAACCCGGTTTGAAATTTCGAAAAGGTAAAGTTTTAGTAGTATCAAAAATGTAAACAAAGATACTTATATAAGGTGCGCAAGTTTGCTTCCGCTGTTTTCCGATAGATAACTGCAGCGGTAAGTGCCGGTTGAAATAGGCGGAAAGTGTTGATTTTCTGCTTTCATTTGAAGAAAACTGCGACTGAGGCTCACCGAATGCTCTCAAGTTTTTACGGTAAGGCTGCTCTTAGTGAAAGAACGTGTCAAGAGTGGTTTCAACGCTTCAACGCTTTAAGAGTGGTGATTTTGATGTCGAAAAGCGGCATGGCCGTGGAAGAAAGTGGTGCATTATGAGCTGTTGAAACCTAGTGAAACCATCACAAGGGATCGGTATCGAACGCAATTGATGCGTTTGAGCCGAGCATTGAAGGAGAAACGGCCACACTACCAAGAGAGACACGATAAAGTTATCCTGCAACATGAGAATGCTCGGCCACATGTCGCAAAACCCGTCAAGACATACTTGGAAACCCTAAAATGGGAAGTCTTACCCCACCCGCCGTACTCTCCAGACATTTGTAACATGGCTGTTACGTTGGTTGCCTGCGTGCAGGCGTAGGGGCGGGGGCACGCCGGCGAGCAGCGGTGCTGCGAGTCGTCGGTCGGCTACCCCGCGCTCTCGTGTTCTGGACAGCTTACTGTCACGACGTTCCGATACTCTCTCTCTGACCTCTTAAGACCTTAGTGGCTGCGATAGTTTTCCCAGTTGTGCTGAATATTATTTGCTCTTCAGAGCTTTTGGAGTTCACGCTTGTAATAGTAAGTAGATTATAGTTTTTTCATATTAATTGGTTGTTAATTATTTCTCGCTACTACTGGCAATTTCCCCAATTTCCCTTCCCTACTAGTAATAATCATATCGAATTATACTTGGCGCCCAACTAAATAACCTACAATCCTAAATTGCCAGAGGGAAATGATTAAAGAAAGTAATTTGTTTTAAAGGAATAAACATATAATTTGCCTGTAAAAACCACTGTTGAAATTTGAAAAATTTATTTATTGATATTATGTGATTTCCCGCGAGATGTTTTCGCTTTGCAGGAAAATATTAGTGGTAGAATAGAACAAAGTGCAATCGAAGAGTACAGTAGAAGGAATAGGAAATCGATTCACCTTAAACGAAGAAGATTTAACGCTGGGTACGCTTAGAAATAGAGAAGATGAGTTCGCGAGTACAAAAAGACATACGTTAGAATGGGATTATGCTAGACTCCCAGATTCTAACGAAATTATAGAATTAGGAGCAATACTGAGAACTCATAACGTAACTCAGACTCGTACAAATACTCCGAGACCGTTAGAAAGAAACTCAGACAGAACTCAAATGGAAACTCGAACCCTGACAGAAACTCTTGGACTGCTAGAGACAAACTCTGACAGACCAAGACAAGGAAAAGAAATAGACTCTATCGCAGAATTGGAAACGATAAGAGAAAAGATGGAAAAAATTTATTATCGTGTGAGAAGGATGGAGGGTTCGGATCGCGAAAATTAAAAGTATTAAAAGCAACGGTGGACGCGATGGACCGTCATGTGGAAGAATGCGAAAAAGTACAAAAGAGATTAGTAGAGACTATTCGCTATGCGGAAGAGGATAATAGGCACTTAGCGGAATTACTAGAGTACGACGAAAATAGAACCGTGAGAGCAAACCCGAGTAATAAGAATTTTAGGTCGGATTATTTGACAGAAGCGACACAAATTAGGGAAACCGAAATCAGCGAACCGTTTGCGGATAGGACAAGCGTAATTAGATCTCGCATGTCATACAAGAGAGAAAGATCAGCGTGTAGATCTTTGACTATGCGAGATGAGAGAGATCAATTATTAGAGAGGGAACCACCCCAACGGCGAAACACTTGCCAAGCCGCAAGTTGCCATCATGGAATGGTGAAAACACCATTCCAGATAATGTCAGACTGGCCGGCTAGATTTCGTAATAATAGAGTAGACAGTCCTGCCCATTTTCTTGAAGACATTGTCAGGTTTAAAAGAGGTTACCAAGTAGACGACCGCGAAGTTTTAGAAAATCTAGACGCGGTATTGAAAGAGGAACCTAAAGACTGGTTCGTAGTAAATAAAAGATCATGGCGTAGCTTAGATGATTTTTTCGCAAGCTTTAAAAATGCGTACCTAGACGAAAGATTTATGGAAGAAACGCGTCTAAAGATTAAGGCTTGTAATCAAAGAGAAAATCAAGACATAGGTTCATATCTAACGGAGATAAGAAAACTGTTTGGAATGCTGAACCCTAAAGAATCATTAGAGTGGGAATTGCGAAAAGCATATGAAAATATGCACTTGATTTATAAAACATATATAAGGAGGTATGATTTCCAATCCTTCGAAGAATTGCTACAGATAGGTAGAGAATGAGAAGCCGAGATATTGAAATCAAGAAATAGAGGTCAGGTATTAGCCGCGACAGAGTTAAAAAATAAAACAAGTGAAAAATATTTTGATAAAGGACAGAATAAGCAAAATCATTATTCGGAAAATATAAACGCAATACAGCAACGGCAAAAGAATAGACAGGGGTATATGAACCTAAGGGGAAGGTACCGTAACGAAGAAAGCACATATAGGCGAAGCATACAAAGCCAAGAACCAAGGGTAAAAATTAGCGAAATAGAATCGGGAAATAGTCGGAAACCCGGAATAAGAGCGATAGAACCAATTAATAAACCGGACACACCCAAAATAGAATTAAAAGCGAACCTAATAGTGTCAGAACCCCCCCGCGAGAAAACCATGGTCGATGCGAAACCCTAGAGAACAAAATCAAGTCTTTAGATGCTATGTGTGTGACAAACCTGGTCACATGGCAAGAGAATGCCGTTATAGATACAAAAATTCGGGAAACTAGAGAGGCGGGCGAAGGGTAATAAACAACCTGGAGCCAAAGCGCCAGAAAAATTAAACTCGGAAAATAATGGCAAAGGTGAAACAGTGTTTCACTTAATAATTAAATTCGAAGGAATATTATTTAAATTGTTAGTAGATACAGGCGCGACACACACATATGTAGGAAAGGAACTTAAAAAGAAAATAGAGGAAACCCGAATTATTATATTAGAACCCGTCTCGCGAACCCTGATAGTAGCAAATGGGGAAGAAGAGGAAATTACAGGACAGGTTTCAATTCCGGTAGAAATAGGTAATCTGAAAAAAAGACTTTTGGTTAGAATAGTTCAAGAATTAAAATTAGTACGCATATTAGGTACAGATATGATTAAGGGACTGGGAATGACGCTCGATTACGACAAAGAAATCTGGTGGTTACCAGATAAACCCTCAGTTAGATATAAGATGGAGTCTCAGCCGGCAACACTCCCAAAGCCGATTAAAATCGATAATCTAAATCGAGTCACTCAATCCACAACCTAAGCCGAAAATTAAATTCGGAAATAAAGTGAGTTTAAAAAGAGACAAAACAGCCGAATTGGCTAAAGAAACAAGAACTGAGCCGAATAGGGGGAAAACAATAAGTCCCAAAATATCAATAGTAACAGAGAGAGCCCAAACTCTGAACCACACACAGCACAAAATAGATGTGCAAGGGCACAAGCCTATTAGGCAAAGATTTTATCAGGTTAGCCCAGTAGTTAAAAAAGTGATTTGCGAAGAAATCGATAAGATGTTAGAACAGGGAATAATAGAACCCATAATAGAACCCGCATGCTCAGAATGGTCAAACCCAATAGTCATGATAAAAAGACCAAACGGTAAATATAGATTCTGTTTGGATTTTAGGAAAGTCAATAGCGTAACTAAAAAAGATGTTTATCCGATACCACTTATGGGCGAGATTAAAGATGCTCTTAAAGCGGCGAGATATATATCTATAGTGGATCTTAAACTAGCATATCTGCAAATACCCTTAGAGGAAGAGTCCAAGCCTCTAACTGCATTCATGGTTCCTGGAAAGGGGATGTATGAATGTATCAATTTAGGAGAATGCCTTTTGGGCTGACAAATGCTCCCGCAACTTTCCAGAGACTAATGGACAAAATAATAACACCCGAATTAAAACCGCAGGTATTTTGCTACTTAGACGATATAGTGATCGCAACGGATAGCAGGTTTAACAATCAGCCCGGAAAAATAAACAAAAAAGGTATACAAATAGACGAAGAGAAAATTAAACCAATTCTGGAATACCCGGCACCAAAAAATGTAAAACAATTGCAAAGGTTAATTGGAATGGCGAGTTGGTATCGTAAATTCATACCACGTTTCGCAGAGATAGTAGAACCATTTAACAGGTTACTAAGAAACGGTAGAGCCTGGGAGTGGGGAAAAATCAAGAAGAAGCCTTTGAGAAAATAAAGGAGGCATTAACGTCGGATCCGATCTTAGTACACCCAGACTTTACGGTACCATTTCAATTGGAAACGGATGCGAGTACCACGGAGTTAGGAGCAGTTTTAACACAGGTTAGGAACGGGAAAAATCATGTAGTCGCGTATGTGAATAGGGGCTTGAACGGAGCAGAAACAAGATATTCGGCGACAGAACTAGAGTGTTTAGCAGTAATTTGGGCGATAAGGAAATTCAGACCTTATTTAGAAGGCTTTCATTTCAAGGTATTGACTGATCACCAAGCCTTGAAATGGCTTCATAACATGAAGAACCCAACAGGTCGAGTAGCCAGATGGGCTCTAGAACTGTTGGAGTACGATTACGAAGTAGTCTATCGGAAAGGTAGTTCGAATCACGTGCCGGATGCTCTCTCGAGGAAAACCGAATTAGAGAAACCGTTAGCCAGAACTTTAGCGACGTGCATTGAGAAAACACTCGAGAACCTAAAAGAGGAAACCGATGATTGGTACAAAACCAAGGTCAGACAGGTGTTAAAACATCCTAAAGAAAACGAGAATTGGAGGATAAGAGATTCTCAACTGTATTTTTTTAGACCAGACCCACTGAAATCGAAACTTTTGTCAGATTCCATTCCGTGGAAACTGATAATTCCCAAAAGATTGCGTAAGCAGGTTTTAGTAGAAAACTATGACAATGTGCAGGCAGGCCACCTAGTGACCGAGAAAACGTACGCAAAAATATCGGAAAACTATTTCTGGCCAGGAAGTTATTCCGAAGTATTAAACTACGTTAAGAACTGCAAAACTTGTCAGAGAATAAAACCAGAGAACAAACCAAAAATAGGATCGATGGGAAAGAGAATAATAGAGGAACCGTGGACAATGGTTACAGCGGATATAATGGGACCGTTACCATTGTCAAGAAAGCGTAGAAACCAATATATCCTAGTGATAGTGGATAATTTTTCCAAATGGGTGGAGATAATCGCGATTAAAAAAACGAACGGTAAGGAAATAGAAACAGAATTCTATAATAAAATAATTTCGCACTGGGAAACCCCCAGGATATTGTTATCAGACAACGGGACAGAATTTGTTAAAAAAACGATAAGGAAATTAGCGGAAAAATTCGGGATTAGACACGAAACCACACCAAGATATTACCCCCAAGCGAACCCAACAGAAAGATATAATAGAACGATTAAATAATTGATAAAGGCGTATTTAGATGATAATCACGCGTCATGGGACGAATATTTGGTTGATATTAAATACGCGATGAATTCGAGTAAAAATGCGTCAACAGGGTTTACGCCAGCGTTCATAAATTTAGGTAGGGAATTGCATCCTCAGCAATCGTTAAAAGCTGAAATCGAAGATACGGAAGAGGTGGAATTTCAGAAAGTAGATAAATTAAACCTAAAAGTAGATAAAATAAACCTAATATTTGCTTATTGCATTTGTCTAATATTTTTTATTTAAATACAGAACAATAATTTTATATTTTCACTTACCATGATCTATTTATTATAACAAAATCATTACGAATAATGTAGGTACGTATTACACTCGAATCTCCCAATATCGACGAAATCCAGACCAGACGCTTTCCCAATATCGACGAAATTCCTCTTCTCAAATGGCACATCAATTGCGCATGCGTCATATTAATTGCGCATTCGTATTGCACATAAATAATATTTCTTAGCATTTTAAATTGCGCGCGAATAGCAACCAATCAGATTCCGAGCGCGCAACTCATGCGCAGTGTATCCAGTGATATTTGAGGTAACATGCAGGTCGTTAATGTGAAAGGAATGCGGTCGATATTGGGAGATTGTCGATATTGGGAAGGTCGATATTGGGAGATTCGAGTGTACATTCAGAATCTTTATTCAATCTATTAAATGCAGTCTCAAATCGTATTTAATATAATTTAATTAATATAAATTCAGAAATTTTCTGGTAGAACTTAAATGTATATATATTTTCATTTTATACATTAGAGATACCTACTTATTATGGTAAAATATATTCCCCAAATAAAATTAGAACAATAGGTATTAATATAACTAACATACCGGTCAACAAGTTGTTGCTTTTCCCTTTTGATGCTGTTTTCGGCACTTTAACCATCTTTTTAAATGACAAATGGTGTTCTTCTCTACCTTTTTGTATAATAATTCTGCACTGGTAACATCTTTCTTAGTAAGTTTTACCGTAGAATTTGGTACTAACGTGTACATTTTTACTAAAATAAACTCGAATCATTTAAAAGCACGCGCAGTGTCATGACGACGTCTAAACTTCCACTCTTAAATGGAAAGGTCTATTCAACATTCAAGACATTTTCAACAAAGAGTGCCAGGGGGCTGCTTGCACTTTTATGGTAATAATTGATAACTCTTATGGTAATAATTAAAATAAACAATTAACTAATTTATTATGACTAATTAATAAATCAATTAAATAATTGAAGGTGTGATGAAAATTATATGGTTTCTTCAATTAAACAATATTTGATTATGAACACTATAGCCCGTTCCTTCTACTTGTTGACTTGACATAAAGAAAATGTATATAAAAGATCAATACAAATTTTATTGATTAAAATTTATTTATGTGTTCATAAGCAATATTAATAATTACACTCCATTATTATTTTATTATAAATAAATAATTATAGAGTAGAGTGGGGCGAAATGGCGATTTTTTATTATTGAGCTCTGCAAAACTCACAGATGAAAAAATTAATATATAACTCAGGTACCATTGCAAACTTCACGTTTTTGTCTAAAACTTTTATGTGGAAACTATTTGTCTATAATGATTAGTATTAGAATTATAGACTTTGGAAAAAAAATTCGAAACGGCTGTTTCACCCCACCAGGTTGGGCGAAAAAGTCATTTTATTTTAAAACTGAAAATCGAGGAAAAACCACTTTTTAAACATGAAATTCAAATGTTTATAACAAAAAATCATATTTTAACATTAAATCTTCAACATGGACGTAAGAATTAACGGGACGGTGCACAATCCCCCTTGTCAGGGAACGCGTAAGTAAGGGTGGTTAGAACACGGCGCATGCTCTCCCCACTTTCCTGGGGGATAGATGGTGATTGGTCTATTTGTATTGATAGTGAAAGTGCGTATTTTTTAAACATATTAAACAAATAAATGTAGTGGTATGCTCATGGCTCATGCGCGTATTATTAGCCAATCCAGAGTTATCCCCCGAAAAATGGTGGTTACTTCGTCCCCCCCAATGTACCAAGTCGACCTCTTCGTCCAAAATGGGACTTTGTGCTCTATCCCGTTTAATTCTTACATCCATGATCTTCAATCACTCAGTATCCGAATAATATTGTGGAATTTTTGCGACATTTTGTTTCGAACGGCTAATGCGACTTGGCTCTGCCTTTGGTTCGTTAAATTTTGCCGGTCTACCTCTCTTAGTAGCTGTTTTTTCGGATATTTTAGAAAGAGGTTTTATAGAAAATGTAATATGTTTGGATAAATATATTATGAAAAATTTATATATTATAATTATTTGTTTAAAAATAAAATCTTTTTAATTTTTATATATAAGGCGGTGGATTTGAACTACGCGCGTGAATAAACGTAGGAGAAGTGTGCGAATGTTCTTTTTGGCCTATCACCAAAAATCAATAAACTATCAATATTCGAGGGGACAATAGAGCTCGGGAGGGGATAAGCGTGCGAGCCACAGGAACGAGTCAGAATCGATTGAGATTTTCACCTGTGAACATTTTTCTGATTTTCGCTGCGCTTAAAGCCGTAATGAAAGAGCTCAAAGGTACGCATTAGTGAATCTCGGGATGTGATAGTAATTTTTTATCAAGTTTATTGTGGTGATAGTGCTAATGGAAACATTTGTGCATTTGTTTGTTACAGCGTATCGAATTTACATATATCTAGCTATGTCTTTATTTATTTGATCGCTGTATCAAATTTTGGTTGCTCACGTTTTCCTAATTACTTGAGGGGATTGATTGTTTGCTTTGATGCCAATATCTTATGGGAGGATAATCCAATCTTTCGTTAGAGAATTCCAACATCGGTGGCTCTACAAATGTCTAAGTCTCGCTCTCTACTTGCCAAAGATTTCGTGAGTGACATGATGCGAGCATTGTAACATTTATTTATGTATTATTATTTGTATCATGTCTATTTATGTATATTTTTATATGTATGGCTATTGACGAGAGACTCTTCTCGTACAAGATTATTGCTCTTACATTTTTTATGATGTTACATGATATTGATTTTTTCTTTCGTGTGATTTTTCGCCATTGATTTTACCTATTTGTAATTAATAATGTATCTTCGCGTATTTGCGTGATTTATTCTTTTGTCTTGAGAATTTTATTTGAAACATTGATTGGTGAAATTCTCGATTTTATTTCGATTCGTGTAACGGTTTTCCACGGTAGGTATGCAATCGAACAAAATCTCGATTGTACAAAATAGCATTTGGCCAAAAAGTTGTATAGTTTGTGCTGGTGAGAAAAAGTGTTAAGAAGAGGGTCGTGTCTGAGTAAAATGTAACTGATTATACGAGTTGTTCCCGTTTGGCGGCGTGATATGACTAACCTATAATTTATTTTTCGAATTGGAAAGAAAGTGAAAAGCGGTAAATTTAAAAGTGTAAATAAATTCGAAAATCGTGCTTAGTAGAAAACAGTTATAGAATAAATTGTTTATTTATAAAATGGAAATGAAGTGTTTTAGTGGGATGGATTAATAAATTGGTGACAGCTAGTTGAGTGATAAATAAGTTCTGATGTGTTTATAAGTAATAGGAAATCGATGATAAAGATATGTAAGTATTATATATAATTATTATAATTATATATAATTTTTTTAAAATTTAATTTAAATTTAATTAATTTTTTTAATTCTCAACAATTTTTTTTCAGCACGCAAGCTTTACACATTAACAAATTTTTAATAATAATAATTATATATAATACTTACATATCTTTATCATCGATTTCCTATTACTTATAAACACCTCAGAATTTATTTATCACTCAACTAGTTGTCACCAATTTATTAATCCAACCCACTAAAACACTGTTCATTTCCATTTTATAAATAAACAATTTATTCTATAACTGTTTTCTTCTAAGCACGATTTTCGAATTTATTTACACTTTTAAATTTACCGCTTTTCACTTTCTTTCCAATTCGAAAAATAAATTATAGGTTAGTCATATCACGCCGCCAAACGGGAACAACTCGCATAATCAGTTACATTTTAGACAGGCACGACCCTCTTCTTAACACTTTTTCTCACCAGCACAAACTATACAACTTTTTGGCCAAATGCTATTTTGTACAATCGAGATTTTGTTCGATTGCATACCTACCGTTTTCCACGTTTATGATTTTATTAATTCGATTTCGATTGACCGTGTTTGTTTATTTGTTTCGGGTAGCATCGTTTCAAAGGCTATTCTTTTGTTATTGTTTGCTTCGTTCATTTGATTATCAATAATAATTTTCTGTTATATTACATTGTAATTATACTCTCAATTTCAAACCTTATCTCGCCTTTTAAATTAAATTGAATTTCAAATCTCTTAGTTTAATTTCTTTTGTTTAATTAAAGCTGCATTTCTTATTTTATATCCTGTTCATTATCACAATTGAAACTCTTCTAAATAAAAAATATCCTTCCAGCTGTCGAACATACGCAAATGTGTACCTAATAAAAAGATTTGGTCACATATACAATAATTTAAAAATCCTATAAGATTTTTTTATTAAAATATTAATTTATATATAATATTATAAATAATTTTTTAATTAATTAAACGAAATTTAATATTTATATTAAATATAAATAATTCTTTCTTTTATTTAGGATTTAGACAAATATATTACATTTTCTATAAAA
Source organism: Synergus gifuensis (assembly GCA_904066015.1). Taxonomy (NCBI): domain Eukaryota; kingdom Metazoa; phylum Arthropoda; class Insecta; order Hymenoptera; family Cynipidae; genus Synergus; species Synergus gifuensis. The sequence goes on along the minus strand of CAJFCO010017619.1, from coordinate 19,956 downwards.
CCTCTTTAAACGTTTTGTTTTTCTCGTTTCCGCTTGTAGACTCGCACCATTTTGCTAAAAAAAGAATTGAAAAACTAAGATATGGTGGCTTTTTCGCCCTACAGTATTGTTGGCTTTTTCGACCCATAACCTATTTTCGGAGATTTTGCTGAAGTATTCTTAATTATAAGTGTATTACGAGAAAAATGAACCCATGTTTTTCGTTCAGAACACTATTTTGATTCAGAAAATATTCGCCAGAAATTTTTTTCACCAAAATTTGAAGCGTTAAAAGGAAATAAAACTTGAGAAAATATTTTGAGAAAAGGTGGTGTTTTACAAGCAACCGTTCACAAGATCTGTGAAATTGGATGATATATTCATTTTTATTGCCACTTGTGCGCCTTCCAGTGGCGATCTCAAAAAATACATTGCGAAATTGCTGAGCATCATTGTTATCAAATGATAATCAAACGACTTTTTCGCCCCGTGGTTTTTTCGCCCCACTCTACTCTATTATTATTTTTTTTACCTAGATAATGTTAAAAATTTTAATTCTTATAAATTCCTTTACATCACGTAAGTGACGGCAACGTTTTCGGTCACGCTAATTGTATGAGGCTTTTGTGAGCAAAATATTATTGCATGCACGTAGATAGAGGCGTAGATTACGAGTACTTCCACCAGGACATAAAAGAAGCGCACTCCGATCGATCTGCATCCAGTCTTCGATACATCTGAAAACAAAACACTTCACCCACCAATCTTCAGCCCAGGTATACGCAATGAAATCGATAGCTGCTAGAGATTTACCACCAACACCCACCAGTGACAGTAACGTTTTTGGTAACGTTAAACATTTAACCATTTAACGCTAATTGTATGAGGCTTTTTTGAGCAAAATATTATTGCATGCACGTGAGATATAAATAGAAGCGAATTTCATTGGACCTTAACGTTTGGGAAGGGGTAAGAAATTCTGACCCAAGGAAAGGGAAAGTTTGTGAACCGTTGAGGGGAGAACCAAGAGAAAATCTCCACTAAAACGGAATTGTCCAATGGCGAGCCATTGATTCATTACGAGTACTTCGACCAGGGCATAAAAGAAGCGCACTCCGATCGATCTGCATCCAGTCTTCGATACAACTCTAAAGAAATTACTTCACCGAGCAATCTTCAGCCTAATGGAATCAACTAGAGATTTACCGCCAACTCCCGGAAAAGGTTGAGTCGACGAGTACATCGCCGACTTTAAAAGACGCAAGGCGTTGGAGGCTGCACAGATTCTGTTTAAAGAAACAGAGGTACGAGCAGCGCAGAGGAGGAAAAGGAAACAGCAGCAGAAGGAGCAAAAGTTCCTAGAGATTTTCGGAGAAAGTCCGGAGAAAAAAAGGAAGCAGCAGGAAGAGTTGGAGGATCCCGAAGTAACCTCAAGGGTTCTGATGGCGGAAATATTACATCAAAAGTTTCTGGAGCTGTTTGGTGACAGTTCGAATTCATGATTTAAAGTCTTAAAAACAAACGGCCCTTTTCAGGGCCACCAAATTATTTTACGAAGGAATAACTGTTTCGATAACATGTGTATATTTATATGAATTTATTCAATCATTTCAAGTTTTTTAAAAATATTTATTTCAAATTAATATTTAATTGACTGCGATGGGATTTTATGAGCAAAAACATATCTAAGAAGGGAGAGTGACCTGAACTGGAAAGGTTTCTGAAATAAATAGTGAACAAAAGTGAAGGGTGGAAATCCAAAAATACCTAAGAACCAATTTTTCCTTATTTTATGAACGAACGAAAAAACGTTCGCATTTTGCCATTTTTCAATATTTTTTTTTCTGTAAAATATTATTATTAGATTATAGTGGAATACACCACGTGTTAAAATTTCAAACATTTCCAAATAAAATTACAAAGAATACTGATAGAGCCTTTTCATTTTTTACCACGCATAAGTCGAGGGGGTATGGAAATCCAAAAGTACTTATGAACCAATAATAATAATAATACACGTCGTGTATTCATCTCCACTCAAACGACGTTTTCGGTTTTCGTGTTTACGATTCACCATTTCCTAATTTAAAAAAAAATTGCTCTTATGTACTTTTAGATTTCCACCCTTCTATTAATTAAACGGTTTTTCAAATAATACTGTACAACTATTTTTAGAAAATGAAACCATAATGAAAAATCCATACTACTTACTGGGGTAAGACTTACCCCACCCGCCATACTCTCCAGACATTGCTCCTTCCGACTACCATTTGTTCCGATCGATGGCACAGGGCCAAGCTGAGCAGCATTCCACTCTTATGAAGAAGTCAAAGAATGGATCGATTCGTGGATCGCCTCAAAAGACGCCTCGTTTTTTCGAGATAGTATCCGACAATTGCCCGAAAGATGGCAAAAAGTAGTGGCTAGTGACGGACAGTACTCTGAATCATAAACAGGTAATTACTTTTTAAGGGGAAAGCCTCAAATTTTGGAAAAAATCCGCGGAAGCAATGTTGTGTACCTAATAACTACTCCTAAATTATTAAATATATTGATCTGAAACTTTCCAAAAATTTTATTATAGTTTTGTCCAGATTTTTTTCGCGAGAAGTTTTTGCTTGCTCAAAATTCCCTCGATTAACGAAACGCTCGATGTTAAAAAAGTATGGTTTAGGCCGAAGATCAGAAAAAAATTAATAACAATTTTTCAAAAATAAATTTTTCAATTTCCATTGCTTTATCAATCCAAGGACACCCAAACGCACATTTCCTAGAAATTTTATTTAAAAAATCCAAAAATTGACGAATTGAGCACGAACTAAAGAGAGAAGCGGATTAAAATCGGTGTTTTTAAAAAAGTCAGTTTTTCAAATGTAGAAAAAAAAGATGTGCATTAAAATTTCACAAATACATACATCCTTCAAAAATTAAAATTCGAAAATTTTACTAAAGCTCGATTTGGGCCGCTCGGCAGCCGGAGGAGAATCAGCCAAGTAAAGGAGTTAAAAGAGGAGGTAGACGACTACTCATTTACTCATGCGTTACACACCACTGGTTTAGGTGTAGTTATGATTTTATTTAGCACCAGCGCTGGCCACGGCGGGCAATCGTAGAGTACATTTTGTACATTGAAAATTCCAGCACTGACACTTGTAAGACCATAACTACTCCTAAATTATTAAATATATTGATCTGAAACTTTCCAAAAATTTTATTCTAGTTTTGTCCACATTTTTGTCGCGAGAAGTTTTTGCTTGCTCAAAATTCCCTCGATCAACGAAACGCTCGATGTTACCATAAAAAAGTATGGTTTAGGCCGAAGATCAGAAAAAAGTTAATAACAATTTTTCAAAAATAAATTTTTCAATTTCCATTGCTTTATCAATCGAAGGACACCCGAAAACACATTTCCTAAAAATTTTATTTAAAAAAATCCTAAAATTGACGAATTAAGCACGAGCTAAAGAGAGAAGCTAAATCAATCAATTTTAATAAATTCTTTAACAATATGCATAAAACTTATAATATTTCAGTAAAATATAATTTCAAAATTAATACAATACTTTATTAACTCAGGCTTCCAACTTATAACAGTTTGTCAAAATTTTTGTAGTGTTCCCTTTTTCTTTCCAAAATATTCTTTTTTTTTTGCTTTTGTTTCTTTTATTAATTTTACATCTCTGATAAACGCATTACTGCCTGACAGACAAGAACAAAGTCAAGCAGGAGAACGATCTCTGAAGAATCTTCAAAAAAATGTATTTTATTTCATCGTTACATGCATTAAACCAAGATAAGTATAGCAACTTCAATTAAGAAAAATATTAGTCTTTAGAAATTTTTTTTTCTTACCAAACAAAAGTTTCTCATAGACAAAGTATAGAATTTCCCAGCAGTCAAACTGCATGGTTCTTGACTCCTTATTATAATCATTATAAGCAACATCTTCGTTTTCAAAGGCATGTCATACCACATTCCATCATACCTAAATTAAAATGTCTTTTATATAAACTGAAGAAAATTTATTTTTTAAATCAAATACAATTTTTTATTCACATATCATCAGCAACAGCACCACTGTAATCCATTACTCTCTGACCTGGTAGACTATTAAAATAGATGTGAATTATTGCCGCAAATGTGTAAGATGCATACTTTACAACTACTTCCAATTTGTCCACATTCAATATGACCTAAAATAAAAAAAATTCTTAAATCAAACACAGCAAAAATAATTTAATTTTCACAATGCATACATGCATAATGCATATAGCTGATTCCATATCATTCTTAGAACTCAAAAAAAATCGCCTCGAATATTTTTTTTTCGTGCATTAGATAAAACAAACATCTAATGTAAACAATTAAGAATTTCTTTAAATCCTCCAGTTTGTATGCAGGGTGCCTCACCACCTATGAACATTCCGGTACTGGGTGATAGAGAACAAAAAAAGAAACGGAAAAGTCCTTTGGCAAAATTTCATCTGGGCATTAGTTTAGGCACAATAAAGCTTAAAAGTTGGGCATAATAAACCAATCAGAAGCGTGAACTGAACCGCCTGAAGTGAACCGCCATCACACACACTATCTTAACACTTATGAGACAAATAACTGGTTGCTAAATCTCGCTTCTGATTGGTTCATTATGTCCAACTTTGAAGCTTTACTGTGCCCAAACTAAGGCCCAGATCAAATTTTGTTATCGGATTTTTCTGTTTCTTTTTTTGTCCTTTATCACCCAGTATCGGGATGTTCATAGGTGGTGGGACACCATGTATAACTGCAGTTTGTAACATTCATAAACGAAAATTTGTTTTCAATTATGATTGTTTTGTTTTAATTATTGGCTGATTAATGTTTTTATTATCATTTTGAACATTTATAAATGAAAATAAAAACTTCTCATAATAGCTATTTACTTTACAAGGTGTGTGAGGTTGGCGTCACGAGCCGAAGGCGAGTGATGCCATCACACGAGTCGATAATTGCCTGTTTCGAAACGTGTGAAGTACAAAGCTTTTCATGACCAGTGTAACGAATTCGATATTGTATCCTATCGTATCTTATTCTCTCTTATCCAATGATATCCTATTATATTGTATCCTATCCTATAGTATCCTATTCTATTGTATCCTATCCTATCGTATCCTATCTTGACTTATCCTATCGAGCTAATGAATGAGCAGGGTTGGGAAAGTACAATGCTAAGGCAAGTAACGTGTTTTTCAACATTTATTAACACTTAAATATTGTCCGTAATTCACGTAAGTTGAAAACCGTATAATATACCAAAGTATAATTATTATTATAAAAATTATTTTTGTATTAGTAATTAAAGTTTATAGGAGAGAAATTAAACAAAATAAAAGTGAATGATTTAATTTTAAAAAATAATAAATTAATATTTTTATTCTACTTTTTATTACAATGTACATTCTTCGTCATGTATGTCTTAACAGTTGTCACTAGATTTTTTAATGCATTTCATTGTAAAATCCTAGTGGAAAATGTTAAGGCATATATGACAAAGACTGTACATTCATTTTTGTTTTTTCTGCTAATAATTTATTATTATATTAAATATATTAGAGAGAGGGGAGGGAGAGGGTGGTAGAATAGGATAGGATACGATAGGATACAATAAGATATGATATGATATGATAGGATACAATAGAATAGGATAAATATGATAGGATACGATAGGATACGATATGATACAATAAAATTCGATAGGATGTGATTGGATAGGATACAATAGGATACGATAGGATAAAATATGACAGGATACGATAGGATACAATAGAATACGTGGGCGCGCTCATTTTTTATCCTATTATAAAAAGATCATTAGTAACGTAACGCTTTTTCCTTATTGGTCAGATGAAAGTGATGACGCGGCGTATACCGAAAATGTTGCGTAACGCGGGAAATCTTAAATCTTAAATAAATATTTTAGTTTAAACATCAATAGTAATTAATTTTGAAAACAACCTAACTATTATTTTTTCAAACACAAAACAGATGTAGTAATTATTTAGTTTATAGAATACAACATACATTTAAAAAGAAAGTAAATGTGCGCGCGGAGCGCGCGTTTAATCTTGTAAAAGAAATATGTAATTGCTTTAAATAAATGACATTTACGGAAAATCGACCTCTTACATATAAATCGTTTCTTCATGAATTAAAATATTCTTTATAGTTTGGAAAATATATTATAAAAATTTCAGAGTGGAGCGATGGGTACTTTTTATTAGACAGCTACATGATTTTTTAAGAGTCGAGTCAGCTTCGAGCGCGTAATATAATTTTTTTTCGTAAAATATGTTGTTAGTAGTATAGCTATGAAAGTATCAGGACACTTACCCATCGAGAAAGGTTCTGTTCCATGCTAAATTATCCTCAACCGGTATAAAATTCAGCCGATAATGCACATTCCTTCTAAGACTTACCATCAGTCGGTAATGCAGATTCCTGTTATAGGAGTAGCATTGGGCGATATGTTAAGGATCTACAGTACCTACCTCAGCTACAATCTTTGAACTTTTTTTTAGGAGAGACTGATGGTTAAAGTGGAAATTCAAGCTGCGCAGTGGACATGTGTGCAGTAATTGGTTAATATCCGCCATTTGTATAAGAGTTATATTTTAAATTTCAAAAGAGTCAAGTTTTAAATTTCCCACCATTTGAATAAAAGTTAAATCTTTAATTTCCCGGCGTTTTAGAAGGAGTCAACTTTTTAATTTATCCGCCATATACATAAGAGATAATTTTAAATTTACCAACATTTGCATAAGAATTAAATTTTAAATTTCCCACCATTTTGGAAATAGACTATTTTTAAACGGGTTTATTTTTTTTTCAAACAGGTTTATTCATAAAAACTAATAACTGTAGGGATAAAATGAATATGCCAAGATAATAAAGAAGCAACTTATTCGCTCAAAGATAAAACTGAATTACAAACACTTTAAAATCAAATATGAACAGTTACAATAAAAGCTCCCACTTTTGCCGGACTCCCTGAACGGCGATCTATCAACGAACGACTAACTATCTCAACTCACTCACACATACCTAATCAACTATTTCTAATACCGAGGGCGCCGCACACCGCATCTGACCCAGGAGCAGGCAAATTCAAACCTTACATAACTAATTTTACAAAGGTAAAGTCTAAGTAGAAAGAGGGATGTTTCGGGTTAAGCAGTGTTGTATATTGGCATATCCAGCGAACCATACCCGCCGGCTCTTAGAGCGTTTGCTATGACTCTTCACTTCTATTCTTCTAAGGCATATGGTTTTGTTAGGCACAAATTTTGTAAAGCTTTGCCAAATCGAAGCACCATACAATCTTAGTATTTTTCAATCGATGGTGAGTCTGGCTTTACACTCGAAAGCTTTGAAGCCTTAAAGTTGAAAGTAATTGCAGCTAAAGAGGAAAACAAAAAAGTTCTTGTTAGTTTCATGATAGATGAAATTTCAATAAAAAATTCAATACTGCGCCAAAATGGAATTATTAGAGGATACGTAGACATGGGCACTCAAGTCGAATCCAGTGATACTCTTCCAGAAGCGAAGGATACATTAGTAATGATGGTTGTAGCATTAGACGGAAGCTGGAAGCTTCCTATTGCTTATTTTTTGATTAATGGAATCGATTCAGAAACTCATTCGGGTCTTATAACTGATGCTCTTATTCAGCTACATGATATTGGGGTTGAGGTTATTTCTGTGACTTTGGATGGTCCACCAGAGCATTTTGCAACAATGCGAGCTCTTGGTGCTGATTTTAATATACTGTACCCTAAACATTTCTTCTCACATCCCTTTACAAATGAAAATGTTTACGTAATCTTTGATGCTTGTCACATGTTAAAGCTTGTTAGAAATTGTTTAGGCAAATTAAAAATTCTCAAAGATAATGAAGGAAATCTTATTCAATGGAAATTTATAGAGGCTTTACCTAATGTAGAGGAAGAAGAAGGGTTACGGGCTGGGAACAAGCTTCAAATGGCTCATATTAAATACTGGAAGATGAAAATGAAATTTGCTTTAGCCGCTCAAACTCTTAGTAGTAGTGTTGCTGATGCTATATCAATTACTATCGTGGTACATTAAAATTAAAAGAGTTTGAGGGAAGTGAAGCAACTGTTATGTTCATTGGGTGTATATACATGGCAAATCTTTCACCTGAAATCGATGTAAACTTTATCCTTCGTTTTTGCTGTGATCGATAGATTGTTTGATTTCCTTAAGGGGTTATACGCACTTGTAATTTTCAAAAAATCTATTTTTTTATTGCATTTTTGGAATTTACATATATTTGAGTATATTCTCAGAAAATTTTATGTTAATCCGATGAATACTTTCGAAGTTATACGCATATTTGTAACGACGTCTGGGATTGTTCGACAGTGACAGTGTGCGGAGCCAAGCAGTAAGGTCGTGCATTTAGCAACACTTTCTGTTATTATTATTTTTCTGTTTCAAAATGAAGTGTTGTAGAGATTGAAAATCGAATTTTAAATTTTATCACAGTGTTTGCAGCTTTTTCTGAGTATGTGAAGTGCAAAACTTATGCTGGTGAAGTGAAGTTTGAAACAGCTTCTCAACGAGAACTAAAAATAAGATCGTTAATGACCGGGAATTTAAGTCAAAGACTAATATTTCTTCTAGCTGTCTTTTGATTGCACTATAAGGAAGGGAAACAGGTGTTTTTTATCGAGTGAGATGTTTTCAACACGAGTCGTAGATTTAAGCATGTTTGAGCATTTTTGTGTAGCCAACTTCAGTCTTGAGAGGTCTTGAAGTATAATCAAGCTAGAGTACCACGAAGGAGTAATAAGGAGTATTATCTCTGGGAGTGGGGGTAGGACAAATCCACCTGCAAGAATTGTGCCGGGTTCGCTAAGAAATAATGAACGTTTTCTATATTTTTGTCATGCGCGTTGATGTTTTTGTGTCACGTGATATTCTCTCTCTATGCTATATATTTTGAATATACCAAACATAACCTAAAAATGCATCAAGAGGAGGAAAATCACGTGACGCGAAAACATCAACGCGCATGATAAAAATGTAGAAATCGTTCATTATTTCTTAGCGAGCCTGGCACAATTCTTGGAGGTGTTGTTGTCCCACCTCTAGCGGCCGAATACATAGGGAGATACTACTCCTTATTATTCCTTCATGTAGAGTACTATATTAGCCAGGAATGCAGGAATATGCAACCGACATTTTGGTTCTTGGACAGTTAGCAGGAAACAATGCGATAAGCATGTCTTGTGTTTTTAGTTAAAATTAAGCTTAGAATATAATAAAAATGGTCTGTTGTAGTGCTCCGAACGGGAGCACTACATTCGGTTCTCGAATGGGAACCGAATTGTAATTCGAGATTATGAGAAGTAAGTACTCTTATTTATCAGTAAAACAATCCAATTTAAATATCTGGGGTCTGAAGCTTATGGTTATATGTGATTAAATTGCCTGTGAGCATTTTTTTGGTATGTTAAAGCAAAATAAGTTTCAAAAGAAAGTAAGGTTAGGAACCCGTTTTATCTACAGTACGATGCACACGTTAACCACGTAAATAAAGAAGACGGATGTTATGAAATATAAATAACTAACATAATAAACATAATAAATAAATAATAAACTAACATAGTAAATTCATCTCTTTAAAATTCGATGTCAAATTAGCGATTTTGAATTTAGCGGAGACCCAAAATGGCAGCTTGCATATTCCCATGTAATATATAGTACCTTAACCCAACTGTTAAAGTGAAAAGCCTTTCATAACTGGGAAATAAAAACATGACCGTAAATCTTTGGAAGAACTTTAAATGAGTGCGCATTGGCGCAGTTGTCCTCTTCCTCTTCTTATTCATGGGAAAGTGTGTGAGTAAGAATGTTTTTAAAATTGATGATCACTCGTTAATTTTAAACATAGAGGTATAAGAATAGAGATGAAAAGGATAGGCTCTCCTATCTATGAGTGGAAGCGTCTCCCTACTAGAGAGAGAAAGGAGATGAAAGGAACCTTTCCTGTCTCTCTCTAATCGCACATATGCATGCGTCACTAGAGAGAGACAGGAAGGGTTCCTTTCATCTCCTTTCTCCTTTTCTCCGCAGTGTATTAGGGAGACGTTTTCAGTGCATGCCTTTTCACCTCTATTCTTATATCTCTATGATTTTAAAAACTTTCTCACTCGCACACTTTCCCATGTATAGGAAGAGGACAACAGCGCACATGCGCATTCATTTAAAGTTTTTTCAAAGACTTACGGTTATGTTTTTATTTCCAAGTGGCGTGACGGAGTTGGGTCTCCTTTAAGGCTGATGGAATTTGAAAAACTTTAATGTAGAGAAACTCGAATTCCAGGGGCGCGACTAGTACAGGGTTCTGGGTGTCAGAACACTCAGACAGTAATTCGAGGATACCTACTTGAAATATGCGTGGGTGTCCAAATCATTAGACGGATGATACAATTCCACACTAAACTCACTTTTTTAGGGTTTGGAATCCGTTTTTTTTATTTTTTTTTTATTTAGTTTTAATGTGTAGGGTGGCTCCCGACACCCACTGTTTTGAGACCCTTGTTGCGCGCCTGTCTAATTTTGTCATCTTTTCACTAGGATTTGGTATTGGGTTTTTGAAGGGAGATAAGGGCAAATTGATCGATTTTTAGTAACACATTGTGGGAAGAAAAGGCGTAGAACATTTTAAGACTCACCAGTTTTTCGATAAAATGAATATATTAGGCGATAAAGGTGAATAAATATACGCCGATAATGGCGGATATTTTTACAGCACAACAAGAAAATAATAGATTAATAGATAGACAGCTGTGAATTGATACAGTGCTGACCTCACGCGGCGATAGTTTTGGCGCGAATGATTTGCATTGCAACAAGAAAGATCGCAATAATCTTTTACCGTTTGATCCTCCTCATAATTATTATAAGAAAAAATGAATCCCTACCTTAGTAACAATTATACAATGCATTTATATTACTAAAATCATTTGAACTTGTCAATAATCGAATAAATCTTTAAAATCGGAGATTATCTTTCTTCTTATAATTCAAATCATTCCCGCCAAAACTATCGCCGAGTGAGGTCGACACTGTATCAATTCGCAGCTGACTATCTATTAATCTATTATTTTCTTGTTGTGCTGTTAAAATATCCGCCATTATCGGCGCATATTTATTCACCTCCATCGCCTAATATATTCATTTTATCGAAAAACTAGTGAGTCTTAAAATGTTCTACACCTTTTCTTCCCACAATGTGCTACCAAAAATCGATCAATTTGCCTTTATCTCCCTTCAAAAACCCAATACCAAATCCTAGTGATAACATTAGTATCTTTCCACAGATTTTGACAGTTTTTGACAGTTTGTTGTCAATTTTTTCTTTCAAATTCCATCGCCCTTACGGCCAAAATACACGCTCGTCGAAGTCTGAATATCTTTCCGCGTTTACATAAGAGTAAAAGAGATAGAGCATGAAAAATTTGACAAAAAGAACTCTCCATTTCTTTTACTCTTATGTAAACGCGGAAAGATATCCACAATTCGACGAGCGTGTATTTTGGCCTTTATTATAACTTCGTGCTTCCCACTCCTTACAACTCTGTATTAAAGTTTGTCATTTTTGATTCTATTGTATGATTCTATTCTATAGTATTATAAATATTGATTCTATTATTGATGTCTTTTATTCTAAGAAAAAAAATTATATCACGCGCTCAAACCTGACCCGTCTAATAAAAAGTACCCAACGATTCAAGGTTGCCAGGGAAATAATCACCATTTTCCTCGTACAGTGCCCTTCATTAATGCCTTCCTTTGTAAACATGTCAACCCAACCCTGGTTTCCATAAGATTCTGATGGAAACCAGGGTTGAGTTGACATGTTTACAAAGGAAGGCATTAATGCAGGGCACTGTACATACTAATTAGTCTGGGTACATTTAATTTGATAATTCGAATTTCTTATCCCTATTTTGTTTTGTAAAATAGTGCTGGCGCTCAACGAAGTTGCTTGAAATAAATTGAACAGTATGAATTTGAATTCTTAAATAATAAATTCAATTCATAATCAAAAAAGGGTTACAATATCCTATTATTAAAAGATCATTAGTAACGTAACGCTTTTTCTTTATTGGTCAGATGAAAGTGATGACGCGGCGTATACCGAAAATGGCGCGTGACGCGGGAAATCTTAAATCTTAAATAAATATTTTAGTTTAAGGGCATGCTCTGCGTTTGGTTGTGAAAAATTTTTTTCGACGTTCACCATGTTCAAACGGAATGATATATCGCTCTCAAACTTTGGAATATAGGAAATAAGGCATTAAATTACTTTTTTATATTTACTTGGAGCCATAATTTTGAAAAAAATCAGATCCCTACTTTACCGACTTGAATTTTTTTTTAATTTTGACTACAACTACACGGAGAGAAATCTGTTGCAAGTATCTGTTGCATCGGACACTATTACTATTTTGACAAGTGAGTGTTCGATACGGAGAATGTACAAGAAGGTTGCAATCATCGGTCGGTAACCATGCTAACTTCATACCAAAGTGTCCAATGCGAAGAAGGCAGGTACACCGACGCGCTGAACGCACCAATACTTACATGCTGAAAACGCACGAAGAAGTCCGTGCGTTTTGAAGATTTTCGCACTGCGCATGCTTGCGATTACCATTGACTGTAAGACAACAGCTGTTCACGTCACGAAGTAATAGTAAGGAGTGTTATCTCCCTATGTATTTGGCCGCCAGAGGTGGAACAAGAAACCCTCCAATAGTTATGACAGGAATAAATTTTCACAATATTTGTCATGCGCGTTGTCGATCTAGATAGCAGAAGATAGTTTGAATTCGTTTGAATTTTGCACTTTTGTTTTGTCGCATGTCATTTGCCGCATCTCTGCTAAAAATGCCAGATAGGATCCGATAAAAACCGATACACAACCGGATAAGGTTCCAGATAGATCATTTCGGAATTTAATGCGCTCCTATCTGGTCCTTACGCAGTTCGTAATATCATCCGCGGTAACATAGCGGCTTTATCCGGATTGTATTCGAAATAACAAAACAAAAATATATTTAATAAAGTCAAAAATGGCAATTTATACGGCCCTATCCGGGATTTGGTCGGAAATTAATTTGGGTGATGGTTTTCATCAAAGACCGAAATCGCCTTTCTTTCCGTCGCTATCCGGCTCTTAAGTGAACACCAGAATTAGAAAATTGAATTATTTCCGTAGCGGATTCTTATACGTCGCTATCCGGAATTTTGGCGGAAATTAAGATGGATGATGGTTTTTATCAAAGACCGAAAACGCCTTTTTATCCGTCGCTATCCGGCTCTTAAGTGAACACGCAATTAGAAAATTGAATTATTTCCATAGGGGGTACTTATACGGCCCTATTTGAAATTTGATCGGAAATTAAGATGGGTGATGGTCTGCATGCATCAAAGACCGAAAACGCCTTTCTACCCGTCGCTATCCGGCTCTTAAGCGGAAACCCGAATTAGAAAATAGAATTATTTCTCTAGCGGATTCTTATATGGCCCTATCCGGAATTTGTTTGGAAATTAATTTGGATGATGGTTTGCATCAAAGATCAAAAACACCTTTCTATTTTATGCAAGATGGAAAACGCTTTTTTGTCTGGTTCTACTCGACTCTAAAGTGTAATACGTCACCTCCAGATAAGAAAGACTCGTTTAGGATATATTTCAGTATTTCACATATAATCGGATAAAAAACCGCAGACAGACACAACAAATTGTCGACACCGACAAAGTTCCGTATAGAACCGTATAGAAAGATAGGGCACAAAAACCCTACAAGTATTCGGATAGAATCCGATGAAAACCGTAAAAGGCTTTACTTGACACCGAAAATATTTCGTATACAACCGGATAAGAAACCAGATAGAACAAATTGTCGACACCGACAAAGTTCCGTATAGAACCGTATTAAAAGTCTGACACAAAAACCGTCCAAGTACCGGATAGAAACCGATGAAAACCGTATAGAGCTTTACATGACACCGAAACTATTTCATATACAACCGGATGAAAAACCAGATGGAAAAAATTGTCAACACCGACAAAATTCCATATAGAATCAGATTTGAAGCCAGACACAAAAACCATATAAAAATCCGGATAGATGCGACGAAATTCCGAATCCTCTCTCTCTCTATCAGATCCTATCTGGCATTTTTAGCAGGGATGATTTTTTGTAATTATGAATATACGCAATTGAGATACTGGAACCAGTAACTCCAATCACAAAAAAAAGAGTCCTAATGAAAAAGGTAACATAACATCCAAACATAAAAATAACATCATAACATAACCAAACATTACCTCAAAATGCTTCAGAATATATATAGGATATATAGCATTTCTGATAGCATAAAGGGGGAATATCACATCCCTACCGAAAATCTAGAGGATGCTAGACTCATTCTAGACACATTTTTGTCTAGCCTGAGTCTAGCAGAATTTTATGACGGTCACTTTGTCTAGGGATTGTCTAGAACTCATCTAGCAGAGTCTAATGGTGGTTTACCTGAAGTCAGGTATCTAACTTTTTACCAAAACGTTTATTATTCTCTACTAGACCTTAATATGCGCGCTACGCGCGCTTTTTACTTGCACTAAAATTGAAATACCTTCCAATTACAAAATTTTATGTTTAAACTCGAGTCTCTAAATAGTAAAGAAATCCAAACCAGAGGCGCTTCTAATAGTAAAAACATTCCTTTCCTCAAATTCACATTAATTGCGCATGCGTCACATCAACAGCAAATAATATTTTTTATTATTTTTAACTGCACACGAATAACAACCAATCTGTTGCCGAGTGCAACACATGCGCAGTAGTTATCAACTGTTGATTGTGAGATTTGTGAGAGATTAGATTCTCTTTACGATTGAGAACGGAATGTCTATAATATTGGGAACTTCCTACTATTGGGACCTTTACTAATGGGAGACTCGAGTCGATACCTTAAAAATAGGATTGTAAAATTTCACGAAACTTTGTTCTGATAAAAATTTTGTGGTCTTGGAAACATTTCAATGTTTCAAAGATGGTGTTCAGAAAATTTCAAAATATGCATCAAGTGCCTTTCTTGAAGTAGGCATCCCATGATTGCGTTTTCGGCAGAAAACGTTGGCGTAAAGCAGAAACTCATGAGAGTGTCAGAGATGAGCAGATCTGTTTGTCTCTTTCACTCTCGTGATTTTCTGCTTTACGCCGACGTTTTCTGCCGACATGGGACTGCACCTTAAATCTACGGCGCCGTCAACACCTGATCTGATTTCAGCGCATGCGCCATTAGGAGTTCCCTCCTTTCCCCAGAAAGTTTCATAAAACAATGAAACTTTGACAGTTAAACATTTGAAAGTTTCAAGTGAAATGTTTCCGATACTTACAACCCTACTTGAAAAATACTTTTCTTGTTTGTGCAATGGAAATCAACTTTCTTTTTTAAATTTTGAATTAATTTTTTTTTTCATGTAAATATTAATGATAAATTTGTATATCTGAACGATGTTTTATATTTCTTATAAACTCATCGACATATCGAAATGGACCGCTAACCCTGTAGGGAAAATGGAAGTAGGCTTTAGAGAGAAAAAAACGGGAGAGGAAAACCTGTCTCTTTCTAGATAAAGCTGATTGGTCGAGATCTATTTAGATTATCTGATCCTAAATGGTCGAGCTTGATCTCAACCAATAAGCCTTATCTAGAAAGAGATAGGTTCTCCTCTCACGTTTTTTTCTCTCTCTAAAGCCTACTTCCATTTTCCCCACAGGGTATGTCGATGTATAAATTATATAAAGTGCATTTAAAACTTTTGAGCTAAGTAAAGTACCCTGCATTAATGCCTTCCTTTGTAAACATGTCATCCCATCCCTGGTTTACTTTAGAATCTTCTGGAAGCCAAGGTTGGATGACATGTTTACAAAGGAAGACATTAATGAAGGTTACTGTACATCGTCACGCATTCCCCATTGCCATTTCTCTTTACCTTTCCCTATGTCAAAGGGAAATTTCCTTTCTTATTTACCCTTACCATTCTTTTTGCCCTTTCCCTTTACCCATCCCTTTGCCATTTCTCTTTACCCTTCTCTTTGCTATTCTCTTTGCTATTTTCACATTGCCATTTCCCTTTACCATTCATTTGCCCTTTCACTTCACCATTCTCTTTGCCATTTTCATTTACTATTCCTTTTTATTACTCCCTTTGCCATTTCCCTTTATCATCCCCCTTTGCTATTTCCCTTTACCTTTCCCTGTGCTAGTATTAAATTTGCCATTTCCCTTTACCATTCCCAGTGCCCTTTTGCTTTACCATTCACTTTGCCATTTCCATTTACAATCCCCCTTTTCCCTTTCCCTTTACGATTCACTTTGCCACTTTTCTTTACCATTCCCTTTGCCATTTCTGGTTATAATTCCCGTATTCTATTTCTCTTTACAATCCCCCTTTGCCATTTCCCTTTACTTTTCCCTCTGACATTTTTCCCTTTACTATTCCAATTTACCATTCCCTTAGCTATTTCCCTTTACCATTCCCTTCGCCATTTCTGGTTATCATTCCCGTATTTCATTTCTTTTTACAATTCCCCTTTGCCATTTCCCTTTACTTTTCCCTCTGACATTTTTCCCTTTACTATTCCAATTTACCATTCCCTTTGCCATTTCCCTTCACCATTCCAATTTGCCATTCTCTTTGCCATTTCTCTCTACCTTTCCTTTTGCCATTCTCTTTGCAATTTCATTTTACCATTCCCTTTGCCATTTCCCTTTACCTTTCCCCTTTCTCTTTACCCTTCTCTTTGCTATTCCCTTTGCCCTTTCCCTTTACCATTTCCTTTTCCATTTTCATTTACCATTTCTCTTTACCACTCCCGTTGCCATTTCCTTTTACAATTCCCCTATCGTGGCCTAAGGATCGGGGGGACCTATGCATCAAATTCCCTGTATTAACTGGGGTTGCTTCTCCTCCGACAGCCCCCTCCATCTCGTCCGAGCTGACACCTGAAATTCTCTCTGTTCGGCTCGAGACAGATTCCGCCATTTTGTTCGAGGTTCCCCTTCCCGACCTAAGTTCCATTACTCTTCGTATGGCTCGTATGGTTGACTCGAACTACTTGAACAATTTCGTTCGGTAACTTGGTGCAATTTAATTTGACACCTTGTATTTAAAATTTTATCCATGAAAAATTTCTGGTCTCTAGAATCCAAAAATAAGTTTATTTTCACCGAGCGATCAATATTTTGCAAGATACCGCTCGGACTCAGGGTGACCCCCCCGCTTACGCTCGGTTAATCTGCCTACCAGTCAGCCTGCTTCTCGAAAATTCGAACCTATACTTTCATACTATGCGAGATTTTTCGCATTTCCAATTTATGCTTTAATTCTAATTTTGAGAATTTTCACTTCTAAAAATTAACCAAAAAATTTCTTTCCTAATTTTAGGTTTTTTACTTCACAATTTTTAAATTTTATTTCCCTTTATAGGTTTCTCTTTTAGCGTTTTTCTCGCTAATATTCCTAACTTTTCAATTTTATTCCCTTAAATATCGCACTTTCACTTCCTGAAAATACGAAAAGACATTCGCGAAAATAGAGAAAAACGAATAATCAAAAATTTCCTAAACAGAACAGGTTATGCATATTATTAGTCAATTTCACAGACTAAAAATGGGAAATACATTTTCAAAATAATCAGTGCTTTTTAGGAGCACGCAAGACTTGTGTGAGATACTTAATGTTGTTTTTTTCCGCTCTGGCAGAACGAAGTCAACACCGTCCTTACACCGCGCTTTCTCTTTTTCCTCACGGCTTTGGATGGGGAAAATCGTGGATTTTTTACTGTTGGGCGCCAGGTATAATCGGGGTCGTGATTATTCCAAGGGTAGGAAGAGGAAAGGTAAGTAGCCGTGAGGGGCGTGAGAATTAAGCGCAAGTCAATCAAGTAGAAAAAGTGTCAATTTATTCACTAAACTTACATAAGCACGTTTGTGCGAGCAAAGAATAAAGGCCTCCGCGTCTGCTCCAGAGGTTTGATCCCAACCGGCCACCTCGTCCTCGACGGGGCGGAAACACACAATAATCCCAAAATAAGCACAAGAAAGAACTAATATAAGCGCACAATACTCCAGAGTGCACCGGAATGACTAACAATTAGGATGGCTTAGCGGCACCACATGAAATGCACGGCACGCGGCAGTATTCAGCAACGGAGTCGAGACAGAAGTGAACGCGGAGCGAGCAAACAGCTGCCCCGCGTCGGCCTTCATCGGCCAACTCCGCCTAACATCGGCCCACTGGCCGGACAGTGCCGACTCAATGCGTGGGGACCGAGGGGGCATGTAGTAACAGCCATGTTACAGTTTCCGATACTTACAACTCCACTTGAAAAATAATTTTCTTGTTTGTGCAATGGAAATTAACTTTCTGTTGTAAATTTTGAATTATTTTTTTTTCATGTAAATATTAATGATAAATTTATATATCTGAACGATGTCTTATTTCTTATAAATTCATCGACATATAGAAATTGACCGCTAACCATGTAGGGAAAATGGAAATAGGCTTTAGAGAGAGAAAAAATACGTGAGAGGAAAACCTGTCTCTTTCTAGGTAAAGATGAGTGGTCGAGATCTTCTAGATTATCTGATCCAATATGGTCGAGCTTAATCTCAACCAATAAGCTTTATCTAGAAAGAGATAGGGTTTCCTCTCACGTTTTTTTTCTCTCCTCTAAAGCCTACTTCCATTTTCCCCATAGGGTTAGCAGTCCATTTCTATATGTCGATGTATAAATTATATAAATTGCATTTGCAACTTTTGAACTAAGTAAAGTACCCTGCATTAATGCCTTCCTTTGTAAACATATCATCCCATCCCTGGTTTCCTTTAGAATCTTCTGGAAGCCAAGGTTGGATGACATGTTTACAAAGGAAGACATTAAGGAAGGGTACTGTACATCGTCACTCATTCCCCATTGCCATTTCCCTTTACCTTTCCCTATGTCAAAGGAAAATTTCCTTTCTTATTTCCCTTTACCATTCTTTTTGCCCTTTCCCTTTGCCCATCCCTTTGCCATTTCTCTTTACCCTTCTCTTTGCTATTCTCTTCGCTATTTTCACATTGCCATTTCCCTTTACCACTCATTTGCCCTTTCTCTTTACCATTCTCCTTGCCATTTTCATTTACTATTTCTTTTTACCACTCCCTTTGCCATTTCCCTTTATCATCACCCTTTGCTATTTCCCTTTACCTTTCCCTGTGCCAGTATTACCTTTGCCATTTCCCTTTACCATTAACTTTGCCATTTCCATTTACAATCCCCCTTTTCCCTTTCCCTTTACCATTCACTTTGCCATTTTTCTTTACCATTCCCTTTGCAATTTCCATTTACCATTCCCTTTGCCGTTTCCCTTCACCATTCCAATTTACCATTCTCTTTGCCATTTCTCTCTACCATTCCTTTTGCCATTCCCTTTGTCATTCCCTTTGCAATTTCCTTTTACCATTTCCTTTGCCATTTCCCTTTACCTTTCCCCTTGACATTCTTTTTTCCCTTTCTCTTTACCCTTCTCTTTGCTATTCCCTTTGCCCTTTCCCTTTACCATTCCCTTTTCCATTTTCATTTACCATTTCTCTTTACCACTCCCTTTGCTATTTCTTTTTACAATTCCCCTTCGCCATTTCCCTTTACCTTTTCCTGTGCCATTCCCTTTGTCATTTCTCCTTACCATTCTTTTTCCCCTTTCCCCTTACCCTTCCCTTTACAATTTCCCTTGCCATTCTTTTTGCCCCTTCCCTATGACATTTCCTTTTGCCATTTTCCTTTATCATTCCCGTTTTCCATTTTCCTTTACAATTCCTCTTTGCCATTTCCCTTTACTTTTCCCTCTG
>CAJFCO010017618.1:16956-29296 GCA_904066015.1 Synergus gifuensis | reverse complement strand
CGGATTGAAAAATTTCTTCGGATTGGCTCGGATTCATTCGGATTGAAGCTTCGGTTTCATTCGGATCGAAAAATTTCTTCGGAATGGTTCGGATTCATTCGGATTGAAAATTCGGATTCATTAGGATTGAAATGTTTCTTCAGAGTAGTTCGGATTCATTCGGATTGAAAAATTTCTTCCGAATGGTTCGGATTCATTCGGATTGAAAAGTTTCTTCGGAATGGTTCGGTTTCATTTGGATTCGCTCGGATAGAGATTTCGCATTGGCTCGGATGACTTCAGATTGGCTCGGATTGGAATCCTATCCGAAGCTTTTGCCAGGGTAGCCATTTACTTTTACCATCCCCATCTACCATTTCCGGACGCTGTAGGAAAGCGTGTAATAATGCGTCAGAGAGAAAAGTTGCAGCTGAGTGTAGTTTTCTCTCTTTCTTGCCGAAGCTAATTGGTTGAGAGCATTTTCGGTGGGTGGAGCTTGGTAAACGATCAGGTCTGTGCCTTGTATATTCGAGCTCCCCATAAGCTGCACTTCAATTTGGCTACAGTTTGGAGTATTGAATATTTTATTTTATTTTCAATGAAATTAAGATAAAAAAAAATGGTGCACCAGTGTATAGTTTGTCGGCGTGATAGTGAAAAATACGTCGAGTTAATTTTTCACAGGTATGTATAACGTGAATGTTCTAACATTTGTCATGGGTCCGTAACCCCACGACCAATGACTCATAGACTTGCAGTCTAGACACACAACCAATACATAGGTAAACTCATAGACTTGTAGCCTAGACAACCTTGGGCGAAGGTAACTCAACCGTACTGCCGTGCAAATCGTAAAAGACGTATCTGCAAGTTGACCAACTTTCCGCTGGAGGAAAAAATTCGTTTTAGTATACCGCACTCACACTTTTTCTAATTTTTGAAAACGATGTGTGTAGTTACACTTAAAAAACATTCAGTTTTTTAATTATGGCAAAAAGAACACTTTTTTTCTTTTTTTGTACATGAATTTTCCGTTACGTCTTTTTGCATTTGCATGTCCTTAAATACGGAGGGCCGTAAGTGAAAAAATCATTATTTAGCAATAATTATTCGGGAAAATTCTACGTAAAACGTTCTACTTGCACGAAATTATAATAAATTATTATTATTGTAGTGATATCAGAGTGATATATAAGTTTAACGATTAAAATGAAAATCAAGTCATTTTGGGATATTATAGTTTACATATTTCAACAGTATTTTAGGCATTTTCATGGACAGGATTTATCGTTATTATTATTTATTTACAGATAAATTACAATATTTATATATCATTATAATTATTGTAATTTTTTTATCAGTCATTTTTTATATATATTTTTTTTGTATTATGTTTTCTCAAGTTCTGGTCTTTTTAAAAATACAATAGAATTTTGCGTTCAAAATAAATTATTAATAATAAGATTGACATTTTTAGAATTACAATTAAATTATTATTTATCTGAAAAGTGACCTTTCATTCTAATCATACATTAATCTGGTTAAAGTGATTCGCAACTGTAATTTTTATGTAGGTTTATAAGATTAAAGATAAAGTTTTTTCACTGTGATAACGTGTTTAATCAAATAGGAATACACTTTTTATTAGAAAACCGTCGTATTTAGTCTACTAGCCATGAAATAAAATTTTTAGTTTATGTATGTAATTACAGCATTTTTATTTTACAAACTATACTTTTTCTTAGAAAGTGATGCTTCTCTTGAAAACGCATCTGTCAGTAAATCATTCTGATACATACATCCAATATCTCAACAACATCCACTTTTAGATTAGGACACACGTTCTCCTTATTATGGTATGACATTGTGCACGACCTCCAAAAAGAAATATAAATTCAATATTTCACTAATTTTAATAAAAACAACAGATTTACTTTTCTGATTCCTAACCTATAAAAAAGGAAACTTATAAACCTCTAAATACGAAAAAATTTACCGAATTCCTTGGCGTGCATGTATTTTTATTCTAAGACTGCGATTCGAGATTTAAAATTCATTTAAATTTACATGAATTAATATTATTTGGCATTAAATATTATCAACACAATGTAACTTTGACGTAGTGCAAAGACGTAACTGCTACACGATATTTGACAGAGATGGATGTAACTGCAAGTCGAGCATGCGCAAATTAGATTTACAGATACGTCCTATTTCCATTTGCATGTACCGTCTCGAATGTAGATACGGAAAACTTTACTCTTATTATTAACAACTTTGCAGTTCGAATTTTCATTTTTCTCGTATATAAATAAGTCAAGGGAAGCGTCAGAAATATGCCGATGACTTTAACTCAATTTCGCTAAAAAATGTAGATACGTCTTTTACGATTTGCACGGCAGCGTACCCAACGAGCGTCACCACAGGAACACTAAATTATTATAAATGTGACTTCAAGAAGCTTATTAGCGAAACTCACTTCGATGAGGATTAAGGAAATCCACATCGTGATCATCATATAAAATAACCCAATCTACCAGCAGTCTGTCAGTGCAGTAACATCAGCGCTGGGAGTCAGTCAGTGCAGTAGTGATGCAATATCGATATCGAAATATCGATATTTGTCATCCGATATATCGATATTTCATATCGATATCTACGTTCTGATATATCGATATTTAATATCGATATTTTTTCTTTAAAACGATATTTTCGGTCCACGGGAAAAAAAATTAAAATTTAAGCTCCATTTAAGCTGCACAAAGCTGCATCAGCCACTAGAATGCCTGCATAAATCGGTAAGTTTTATTATTTTTATTTCTTGTAATACATATAAATAGTTTTCCAACATTTACAATAAATGTATCAAATGTATAATCTTGAATTTATTCAAGATCATTAACCTCAAAATTGAGTTACATCAATTTACACAATAAATATTACCATTAATTTTTTTAATAATAAAAGGTACTCGGTTTTGAAATAAAAGTGTGTATTCAGAGGAAAAAACTCTTTACTTTAGTAACTTTTGCGTAAATGAACTTTTCGAATGTTTAGGATAGTTAAGGCAACCAGTCGAAAATTTTATTTTATGCAAATATCATTAAATTAAGGATTTTTCCTTCTGCATACACACTTCGATTTAAAAAATAAATATCGTTTAGTATCGAAAAAATACTTCATTCGAATATTTATTTAGTAAAACTTGGTGACTACATTTTGAGGTTATAGTGCTTGAATCAAACATAAAATGTAAAAAATCCCGATGAAAATTACCACGAGAATGAGGAGACATAAATTATCCATGATAATAGCGGTAATTTTACGCTAAAAGGGTAAAAATAATAAATTTTACATGATTTTATTCTTTTCCACGATTTTGTCGTAAAATAACAACGGTATAATAAATTTACCACGATGCAATTTACCTGACAGTTAAAAACCATGATTATCATGCATAATTCATGCATATCATGAATATTTTATAACCGATTGGTAGTTGTTATCCGGAATTTTTTACAGTGCAGCTTTAATACATTTGCATATAATTTATATTAGAATTAATTTTTTTTTCTATACAGGTGGTATCAATATTTTCGCAGCGATGGTTAGAAAAAGTCCTTATTGGAAGCACTTTATCCAAGTGGATAAAGTCAAAGCTCACTGCAAAATATGTGATAAAGTAGTTACTTATTCTGGTAACACGTCAAACTTAAGGAGTCACTTATCAGTTTCTCATGCATCAATTTTGGCTAAGATTGAAGAGGCGAAAACGGCGACAGCTTCATCAAACAAAAGGAAACGCATAACCTACAGCGATACATCAAAATGGACGAGGAAAATCATGAAGGACATTCTTCCTCTTAAAATGTGGAATCCACATCCAATCTGCAAGCAGCAGATTCATTTTCATTACAGACTAAAGCCTCATCTTCCAATAATGTTTCTCCACCGAACGTTCCGCAGGAGAACATTAGAGAAAGCTTTGGGAGTATCTCTGCATTCAAAGAGGGTGGGACGAAACACACAAAATTAACTGATAAAATTTTATACTTGATTTGCAAGGATTGTGAACCCTTGAATGTTGTTGAGAGGGAGGGATTTCAGGAATTGTTGACCTATATTGCTCCCAATTATAAGATTCCCAGCAGAACGACAATGTCGAATCGTCTGGACACAAAATACAAAAAAATTTCTACAGAATATAGAGAAGTCCTTAACAAAGTTGAATATGTGACTCTCACCACCGACATTTGGACTGACACATTAAATACGAGAAGCTTCATAGGAGTGACAGTCCATTATGTTGAAAACGCAAGTCTGACGAGTGGTTCCTTAGGTGTTCGCGAACTAACAACAAATCACACGGGCGAGAATATCAGGGATGCTTTTGGCGATATATGTAGAGAGTGGGAAATTAAAATAGATAGAATTAGCGCGATTGTTACAGACAATGCCGCTAATGTGGTAAGAGGAGTTGATCTTTTTATTGGAAGAAATTTACATGTAGCCTGCTGTGCTCACACTATTAATTTAATCGCAGTGAAGTCAATAGCATCTGTACCGGATTTGCCAGATATAATCACAAGAGTGAAAAGTATAGTCACATTTTTCAAACAAAGTGTGAGAGCAAGTGTCGATCTCCGTCTGAGAATTGATTTAAAACTGAAGCAAGAGGTTGCCACTCGATGGAACTCGACCTATTATATGCTCGTGCGCTTTCTTGAAGTGCGCTCTTATGTGAGCGAGATTATTATAAACTATACAAACGCACCTACAATGTTAAGTACTAAAGAAATTTCAATTTTGCAAGAAATAGTGGAGGTATTGAGCCCTTTGGAAGTAGCTACACGAGAGCTGTGTGCACAAAAATATGTTACAGCGAGTAAAGTCATACCGTTAATTCATGGAATTGAAAATGAAATTACAAAACTGACTCCATCAAAGAGTGAGATTGGAGATAATCTAATAAAAACTATGCTTTCTCAAATTCGGTTTTATTTTGGTGAAGTTGAATCAGTTCATATTTTTGCCATTGCTACCTTACTGGATCCGAGATTTAAGATGATTGAATTTAACAATTTTGAACGTGGCTCTCGTGCTTTAAGGCACGTGAAAGAAATGCCTGTTGCAAAAATCAACACTCAAACAAAAACAGATGTTCCTAACCCAAGCGAAAAAATTGAAGAAACTCAGAGTAAGTTACATTTAATGTGTATAATTTAATATATATAATTGTGTGATCTTGTGCAATTTGTAAAAAACTATTTTTATTTTACAGAAAATGAGCAGTTCTCACTTTGGAGCAGGCACAGACTGCTCAAGGAAAAGGCGAAATTCAATAAAAATCAAGGATTTTCTAATGGTGATGTTCCCGCTTTGCCGGATGAATTGAGCCTATATTTAAAAGCCCCTCTTATGGAGTTAGAGGATAACCCCATCACATATTGGAACGATATGTCAAACGTCTTTCCTAACTTAGCATCAATAGCCATAAAATATTTGAGCGTCGTTGCGACTTCTGTACCTTGCGAAAGGCTGTTTTCTAAAGCGGGCTACATTATGAACGAGAAAAGAAATCGGCTGAAAGGATCAAAACTCCACAAACAGCTCTTCCTCAATCAAGTCAACAAAAGCCTATGGTATAAACCTTAAAATGTTTAATGAATGCGCCCAGATTGTGATTCTTAGTGTACGTTTCTTGGTTTAAAGTACTTTATTTACTTTTATTTAATTTAATCTCCACTTCCTTCTCTTCTTTCATTCATCAATTTTATAAATATATTTTCCTATTCTAAATATTTTCATATTTTAATTTCTCATAATAATGATAGAGTTAAAATATGATATTTTGATTTTCTTTAGGCAAACAAAGGCTCGTAAAAAATACCAAAGGAGAGTGAAACATTCGAAGTCCAATATAAAAACTGGATTTACTAAAGGGGTAAATTTCAGTGGACAAAATACAGCTTTTGCTTTACAAAGCAGTATTATTGATAGTACAAGAAATGTAAGTAATTAATTAGACTCAAAAGCCTACTTATAATTTAATTTATTTTGATAATGAAAAAGTTTATTTCGTTCAACTTAAAAATTTAAAAACTCATAAATCACACATAATGAATGTTATTATTTGAATAAAATATAAACTCTTATTAAATTTTTATTTTACGCTTTCTGTTTCAGGTACTAAAATTCCAGTCAAAAGAATAGACTCTTAACCTTTTTATATTTTATTAAAAAATTATTATATATATTATTATAAAATTTTGTGCCATTCGTCATATGCATTCGACCATTTTTGTATTCGTTTTTACAAATAAAAATTGTTTAAAAAGTAGAAATCCAATAAGAATTTATATTTAATAGCCTACATTTTTGCAATAAAAGAATTGAATAAATGAATTAACCTTTTTATTTAAAAAAAATCTAAATATCGATATTTTATCGATATATCGGTAATTTCGACCGATATATCAGTCGTATCGATATTTTTATGTTCAATATATCAATATCGTAAATATCGATATTTTTTATTCGATATTGCATCACTACAGTGCAGTAACATCAGCGCCGGGAGTCAGTCAGTGAAGCAGTCAGTCAATGCGAGGTATAGATTGCGAGGTGAAACAATACAAATAAAATCGGGAACCTGTTCACTCATAAGTCACAATAAAATCTGGAACCACTCCAGTATTGTTTAAAAATCTTCGATACCAATTTTAAAGAGTTAATTTGTGCAAGAACTCTGCTTGAACTTTTAAAGAACTCTAAGTGGACTTTTAGTGAACTTTTAAAGAACTCTAAGTGAACTTTTAGTGAACTTTTAAAGAACTCTAAGTGGACTTTTAGTGAACTTTTAAAGAACTCTAAGTGAACTTTTAGTGAGCTTCTAAAGAACTCTAAGTGAACTTTTAGTGAACTTTTAATGAACTCTGAGTGAACACTATAAGTTTAAAGTTTCAATAAATTCCACGTATCCACAAGAACTTTGTAAGTACTTTACGAGTCATCACATGTCATTTGCATCTGCCTCTTTATATACGAACTTGAATTTCTGATAAGGGTTTAACAAAATATTTAATTTTAAAACTTTCATAACTTAATAAGGAAAATGAAAATTCTTTGTATCAAGGCGAATTGATTGGTCTGTATGATTTGCTTTGTCATCTTCCTTTACCATTCCCTATAACATTTCCCTTTACCATTTCAATTTGCCATTTCCCTTTACCATTCTCTTTGCCATCTCCCTTTACCATTCTCCCTTGCCATTTCCCTTTACAATTTCCCTTTACCCTTTCCCTTTACCATTCACTTTGCCATTTTTCTTAACCATTCCTTTAGCCATTTATCGAGTCATAGTTTTCGAATAATGATTGCTGTAGGAATACAAATATTTGAAAAATCATAAATTTTTTCGAATTTTTACAAATAAACAAAACAGAGGAAAGCTTGTGGATAGGGAAAGAAAGTTCAGTAACGTTGGTACTAATAAAAGTTTGTAGAATTTATTGAAGTTACAAATTCACAATGTTTTACAATATAATTATTAGATAAACGCAATAATCATGCTTAAAATAAGAAAATGAAAGCTTCAAAGAAAAATAAAAGAAGAAACAAATAAGCCTGCTGAGAAAAAAACAAATAAAAGAACACTTATTGGAAGAATTACTTCAACGATAATTCCTTTTTTTGAATTATTATGGAATTATTATGGATTTGAATAATTATATAATTTCTCCGCTTAATCTGCAAAGTGGGTTCTCTCACTCCAGCATTATTATTTATTTATAAGGAACTTTCGATCTTGTAAGTTTCATGCAAAAAGATGAGGGCAAAGTGACGCGCTCCTTTGTTGGTGCGATATTGTTCATATCATACATATTTGAAAGCGTGAAAAGCAAATAATGCAATGTTTCATCAATATTCACTGCATCCACGACACTAAGTTAGAACGTTAGAAGAGCATCCGGTTGTGCATAAAACGCACAATCGTAACGGCAAATAAACTTGTTAGATCATAACACGATCTTTCATATATTTTAAGCAACTCATTTATTAGCGAGAAATGGTGCCAGAAGTGATTCAAGATACGTCCGGAACAATGGACAATTATTGCGAAATATGATGCACCCTCTTGATTGTGCAATCATTCTACAATCATAGAGTTCTTAAAATTTCCTCCGTATTTCTTCAGCATCTGATTGTATTACTATTAAGTTATTAAAACTAAAATACTTTGACTGCATCACATGCAGAGAATGTGGACTCTAACGCGCTGCTACCTGGGTATTCCAATTTGCGATTCCCTATGCCATTCCCTTTGCAATTTCATTTTTCCATTCCCTTTGCCATTTCCTTTTACCGTTCACAGTGCACCTTCCTTTGTTATTTCCCCTTGCCATTCTTTTTGCCCTTTCTCTTTTCTCTTCCCTTGCCATTCCCTTCGCCATTTCCCTTTATCATTCCCTTTGCCCTTTTGCTTTACCATTTCAAATTGCGATTCCATTTGCCATTCTCTTTGCAATTTCATTTTACCATTGTAAAATCTTTATTTCCTAACCTCAATACAAAGACAAAACTACTAATGAAGCGTCTTTAAATGTTTTCTTATATACGCGCTACGCGCGCACTGAAACTATCTCTCTTTCTAATTACATACATAATATCAACGCACAACCCAACCCTGTAGAAACTAAACCGAGTTATGACACATCACAACCCAACTCTGCAAAAGCTTGACATGCGTCACATGAAGACTCGCCTTTTGTGGAAAAAGGCCTTAATTTTGAAGCGTCTTTAGCTGATATAGGATATCAACGCACAACCCAACCCTGACAAACTAAACAGAGTTTTGACACATCACAACCCAACTCTGCAAAAGCTTAACATGCGACACATGAGAGGGAAAAGTAAAGGGAAATGGAAAACGGGAATGGAAAGGGAAATGGCAAAAAGAAATGTCAAAGGGAAGGGGCAAAAAGAAGGGCAAGGGAAAATGGTAAAGGGAAGGGGAAAGGTAACAAAGAATGGTAAGGAGAAATGACAAAGGGAATGGCACAGAGAAAGGTAAAGGGAAATGGCAAAGGGGAATTGTAAAAGGAAATGGAAAAGGGAATGGTAAAGAAAAATGGTAAATGAAAATGGCAAAGTGAATGTTAAAGGGAACGGGCAAAAGGAATAGCAAAGAGAAGGGTAAAGAGAAAGGGCAAAAAGAATGGCAAAGGAAAAGGCAAAGGGAATCGCAAATTGGAATGGTAAAGCAAAGGGACAAAGGGAATGATAAACGGAAATGGCAAAGGGAATGGCAAAAGGAATGGTAGAGCGAAATGGCAAAGAGAATGGCAATTTGGAATGGTGAAGGGAAATGACAAAGGGAATGGTAAGTTGGAATAGTAAAGGGAAAAATGTCAGAGGGAAAAGTAAAGGGAAATGGCAAAGGGGAATTGTAAAGAGAAATGGAATACGCGAATTATAACCAGAAATGGCAAAGGGAATCGTAAAGGGAAATGGTTAAGGGAATGTTAAATGGAAATTGCAAAGGGAATGGTAAAGAAAAATGGCAAAGTGAATGGTAAAGGGAATGGGAAAAGGATGATTGTAAATGGAAATGGCAAAGTGAATGGTAAAGCAAAATGGCAAAGGGAAATGTCAAAGGTAATGCTAGCACAGGGAAAGGTAAAGGGAAATAGCAAAGGGGGTGGTAAAGGGAAATGGCAAAGGGAGTGGTAAAAAGAAATAGTAAATGAAAATAGCAAAGAGAATGGTAAAGGGAAAGGGCAAATGAATGGTAAAGGGAAATGGCAATGTCAAAATAGCGAAGAGAATAGCAAAGAGAAGGGTAAAGAGAAATGGCAAAGGGATGGGTAAAGGGAAAGGTCAAAAAGAATGGTAAGAGGAAATAAGAAAGGAAATTTTCCTTTGACATAGGGAAAGGTAAAGGTAAATGGCAATGGAGAACATATAAACATGTCATCCCTGGCTTCCAGAAGATTTTAAAGGAAACCAGGGATGGGATGACATGTTTACAAAGGAAGGCATTAATGTAGGGTGCTTTATTTAGTTCAAAAGTTGCAAATGCAATTTATGTAATTTATACATCGACATAACGTGTGGGGAAAATGGAAGTAGGCTTTAGAGAGAGAAAAAAACGTGAGAGAAGAACCTATCTCTTTCTAGATAAACCGTATTGGTTGAGATCAAGCTCGACCATCTTGGATCAGATAATCTAGATAGATCTCGACCAAAATTTTATGTTTACACTCGAGTCTCTAAATAGTAAAGAAATCCAAACCAGAGGCGTTTCTAATAGTAAAAACATTCCTTTCCTCAAATTCACATTAATTGTGCATGCGTCACATCAACAGCAAATAATATTTCTTATTATTAGGTGCATAACTTTGCTTCCGCCGATTTTTTCGAAAATTTGAGGTTTTATTCTGAAAAATTCATTACCTGTTTATGATTCAAAGTACTGTCCGTCACTAGCCACTACTTTTTGCCATCTTTCGGGCAATTGTCGGATACCATCTCGAAAAAACTTTGCGTCTTTCGAGGCGATCCACGAATCGATCCATTCTTTAACTTTTTCATAAGAGTGGAAATGCTGCTCAGCTAAGCCATGTGCCATCGATCGGAACAAATGGTAGTCGGAAGGAGCAATGTCTGGAGAGTACGGCGGGTGGGGTAAGACTTCCCATTTTAGGGTTTCCAAGTATGTCTTGACGGGTTTTGCGACATTTGGCCGAGCATTGTCATGTTGCAGGATAACTTTATCGTGTCTCTCTTGATACTGTGGCCGTTTCTCATTCAATGCTCGACTCAAACGCATCAATTGCGTTCGATACCGATCCCCTGTGATAGTTTCACTCGGTTTCAACAGCTCATAATACACCACACCGAGCTGGTCCCACCAAATAATGCAGAGCATAACCTTGGCACCGTGAATATTCGGTCTGGGCGTAGATGTGGAGGCATGTCCGGGCATTCCCCATGATTTTCTGCATTTGGGATTATCGTAGTGGACCCATTTTTCGTCGCCGGTTACAATGCGATGTAAAAAACCATTCCGATTCTGTCTTTGAAGCAGCTGTTCACAAGCAAAGAAACCGCGTTCAACGTCTCTTGGATTCAATTCATAAGGAACCCAATTTCCTTGCTTCTGAATCATTCCCATGGCTTTGAAGCGTTTCGAAATTGCTTGTTGAGTGACTCCCAATGATTCTGCTAATTCTTCTTGCGTTTGGCATGAGTCTTCAGCAAGTAATGCCTCCAGTTAGGAATCTTCGAAAATTTTTTCTCTTCCGCCGCCATGCCGGTCCTCGACATCAAAATCACCGCTTTTAAAGCGTTGAAACCACTCACAACACGTTCTTTCACTAAGAGCAGCGTTACCGTAAGCACTTGAGAGCAACCAAGGAACGGGACTCTGGAGCAACCTGAAAGTGCTGTTCCGTGACTGCAGAAAAAGCAAAGCAGAAAATCGTAAG
Source organism: Synergus gifuensis (assembly GCA_904066015.1). NCBI lineage: Eukaryota > Metazoa > Arthropoda > Insecta > Hymenoptera > Cynipidae > Synergus > Synergus gifuensis. The sequence goes on along the minus strand of CAJFCO010017618.1, from coordinate 17,828 downwards.
AGCGAGAGAGACAGACAGATTCTCTCTCTCCTTCAATCTTATGATTTTCTACTTTCTGCTTTGCGTTTTTTGATGCATTCACAAATCGCATATGTTTACTAAGGAAATAATAAATAATATTTCAATATAAGTTTAAATCTACGGCGCCGTCAACACCTGATCTGATTTTAGCGCATGCGGCATTAGGAGTTCCCTCCTTTCCCCAGAAAGTTTCATAAAACAATGAAACTTTGACAGTTAAACTTTTGAAAGTTTCAAGTGAAATGTTTCCGATACTTACAACCCTACTTGAAAAATACTTTTCTTGTTTGTGCAATGGAGTTCAACTTTCTTTGGTAAATTTTGAATAAATTTTTTTTCATGTAAATATTAATGATTAATTTGTATATCTGAACGATGTTTTATATTTCTTATAAACTCATCGACATATAGAAATGGACCGCTAACCCTGTAAGGAAAATGGAAGTAGGCTTTAGAGAGAAAAAAAACGTGAGAGGAAAACCTGTCTCATTCTAGTAGACGTGTGCAAAAAAATTCGATCCGACTTCAATTCGATTTTGGATGCTCTTCGAATGTCGAAAAACTGACATTCGATGCGTGCTCCCGTCGGATCGGTTTTTTCCATTCGATCGGCGCGTCCGTCGAATGTCGAAAAACTGACATTCGATCCGTGCTCCCGTCGGATCGGTTTTTTCGATTCGATCGGTGCGTCCGTCGAATGTCGAAAAACTGACATTCGATCCGTGCTCTCGTCGGATCGGTTTTTTCGATTCGATCGGTCGGCTTTAGACTTTGAAAAATCTAATATTTGACTGACAATAGGCATTTTAAGATTTTAACTATTTTAAGTTTTTAATTTATAATTATAATTC
>CAJFCO010017617.1:46857-73378 GCA_904066015.1 Synergus gifuensis | reverse complement strand
GAATTTGTTATCTTAGCTACAGAAAATATGCAAATATGTCTCTTTTACCTAGCGAAAATAAACCTCTGTAGAAACTCTAGTTTTTCTCAGTTTTTCCCTTTTTCTCCCTAGGCTAGGGAAAACCCGAGGTACTGCAAAAAACTTCTTTTCAGATATAAAAAGTACGGAAAGACATCAGCTTCTCCGTGCACAAACAAAAGCTCCGTTAAGCCTCAAGTTTTGCACATTTATGCACATTTTTCTCTAGGCTAGGGAAATTCTCAGGTAATTAACAAAAATTCTAAAGTCGAATTTGAACTAAATGCGATCCGAAATATGTAGGAACGACGTTGTTTCATTAACTTTTACGAGGATAAATATAACTGCAACGGAACCTGAAACTTCTAAAATTCACACATTTACCCTAGGCTAGGGGAAAATTGTAGGGTATAGGGAAAATTCTGAGGCCGGATTCGGATTCAGCAGGTCAAAATCTATAAGGGTGGCATAGTCAGATGTAAAGTTCAGACCACTATTTTTTTTGTGTCCCTGTGTAATAGATTAGCAGTAAAAGTACTATACCTGTACATACGGAATCAAATATTTTGTTCATTATATAGATATAGAAGAAAAGGGTTTACAAAGTAAAATTTAGAAATTTAGATACTTTGAATAGTTGAAGAAACTGTTATATGTAAATATTATAACTGCAATATGTTCAATGAACAATATAAGATTTATTCTTAAAAGTAAATACAGTTTTAACTACATAAGGTACAGCAAGAGTATTAGTGCTAAACTACAAAAGTAACTCCGTGAGTATCGTGATTAATACTAGACGGTTTAGTATAATTTATATTTTTATAACGCAAGCACAGCCATTTACATATACTTTTTATTTTATAAGCATTCACGTGCTTACGAAACTCTTCTATATCTAAAGATCTTACAATAAAAAAGTGTCAATCCATGTCAATCCATGACACAGCTCTGAAAGAGTTGGGCAGTAACATTTTAAATTCTGCGAAGTTAGATGAATTTTTAACGTTTTCTGTGAAGTCTCGGCCGAAAGTAAAATCATCAAAAAATTCCGTTATTCAGAAACTTTGTCGCAAAGTCTCAACTGGTATGAATAATTTCGGGATGGTTTTGCCAAACAGGTTCAACCACCTATTTCAATTATGTATGTTTCATGTTTTTCAGGAATTAAGACTTTATCTAACACTGACTTTAGTTTTAAAATTAGAGGGAAAGGAATTAAAACACTTTTATTTAAATAAGAAGAATCGGGAATGTTCATCCACGTCAAATGGAGAACTTTGACAAAGAAATCAAAGCAAGCACACTGGATTAACCCGCGAGAACCGGCATTGGCGTCGTACTCACGGTCGCGAAAATGCAGAACGAATCCACTAAAGAGGTGTTTCACGAATGGTCGTGTTTTGTAGGTTAGATCTTCATCTAGGACATGGGTCGCTAGAATCAGATTCACATCTAGGACATGGGTCGTTAGATTTTATGGTTTGGCCCATATGAGTGTAGATCAGATCCACTTCTAGAACCAGAAGGGTTGCTAGACGCGCGCTGGCATTTTTCTATAAGACGCGTAAGAGAGATCTGTACGTATCGGTCGATGAACCTTGACTGACGAGCCAACGCCGCATCACGCGCATCCACACTCCTTCTCTACTTTCACTCTTTTACTCTAGACAAATTCAAAAGTTCACGCCGAATATAAAATAATAAAGTCTTATTCACAGCCATTGTGACGACGGAACATACTCCCGGCCAAAGCTGTGGAGTGATTTACATTATAATTAAATAACGTAGCAGTGTTGAAGGAAACAATATAAATGTGAACTGATTGAATCAGTTTTGATGGAAAAGTTTCCGATCTAATCTTTGGTAATCTAATCACCATGAACGAGAACGTGATAACTAACGATGTTGTTTTTAACATATTTACATTGTTTATAAGCTAACTCTTAATTATTTGAATCAGTCTCGGAGACTATAGAGCTGAAAGAACGTATTTTACAAAGATATACAATATTTTGAATCTATTCGAATCAGAATTCAAAATTTCCCAAGCGAGGGAGTATTATGCCGTTGGTAACAAGCAGAGTTTCGTCAAGTTTCGTTTGTAGATGCTATTTGCCGTTCGCACGTCGGCTACTCTGGCGATGTTGTCGCTCCCAGGATATATTCCGATGATTACAACCAGCGGCCAGCGTGCACATCCGAGATTCTCTTCTATCAAGATGACGACTGAACCAACTTTGAGTGGCTCGCCTGATTGATGCCATTTTTGGCGAGTCTGAAGTTCGTTCAAGTAATTTTTATACCATTTGTTCCAAAAATCCTAACGAGCCTTCGTGATGAAGTTGTATGTAGATAATCGATTGTCAGGAACTGAAACAAAATTTTTCTCAGGTAAAAAAATCGAAAGGTCGGCCTATTAATAGGTGAGCAGGAGTTATAACTAGTGGGTCGTTGGGGTCAGCTAAAAGAGTGTATAATGGTCGAGAATTTAAAATTGCCACTCAATTCGTTTTGACAGAGCAAAAGACCCTATGGCTTGCTTGAATTCTGCTGTATCCAGCAAATCGTATATTTCGCGAAGTTCCTTATTGGCTCCTACAAAATTCGTACCGTTGTCGGAATACATATGTTCTGAAACACCTCTCCGACCGATGAATCTACGAAAAGCAGCCAAAAAACCCTCCGTCGAAAGATCCGTTGCGAGCTTGATATGTACCGCTTTAGACACCATGCAAACAAAAACACAACCATACGTCTTAATAAAACTCCTGTCGCGATCTTTCTTCTCATTGATGAGAATTGGTCCAAAAAAATCTACCCCTGTACGACTGAAAACTGGAGCTTCGGTTACCCTGACTTCAGGCAATGCTGCCATTTGAGCCTGCATTGTTTTGTGTCGTTGTCGAATACACTCGACACAGTGATGATCGATTTTCCTAATCTGATTTTTTCCATTCAAAATCCAGAATTTTTCCCTGAGCGTATACAAGGTGGAATGGATACCAGAATGCATATTGTCTTCATGGCATTCACGGATGATGAGATCAGTAATGGGATGTTTACTTGGCAATAAGAGAGGGTGCTTTTGGTTATAAATTAACTGAGATTTTTTCAAACGTTCTCCCACGCGAATGAGATTGTACTCATCCAGGAACGGATTTAATTCGTCAAACTTCGTAGGCTTTCGATACGAAACAGTGACTTCGTTCGGAGCCGCTTCTCGTACAGTTGCGAGAAGCTTGATCTTTTCGGGAAATCTCTCCTTCTGTATCATTGCAATTATTCGACGCTTCGCATCGATCAATTCTCGACACGAGAGTGGAAGACTTTTTTTGACTTTAGATTTTTCCAACGCAAACAGTAAGCTATTACTTTAGTGAAACACTTTGTAACGTTGTGTTTTTCTGGCGTCCCTGTTTGGACACCATGTAACGTTCCGATTTTCTCTGAGAGATCTTATTATTTTTAATTATCTTATCGAATGCTTCAGTCGAGCCAGGGTCAGGTTTTAAAGATAATTAGATGAAAATCGAACAACTTTGTTTTACTGGAAAATATACTAACAATATTTATTCCCTATAATTTACAAATCTAACGGTGTGAATTTAATAAAATAACAAAAGAAAGAATGAAATAAGAGTCTATGTGTGATTGATTTTGTTGACTGTGTGTACTGTGTAGTTGAATGAATGTGTCTGAACGAAGACGGGTGAAGTGACTATTCGTCCTGTAATCATAGATATTTCGGGTTTGTCAGACAAAGTACAAATTGACAGATTCGTGAACGAATTAGACATACAGGCGATTTTGGGGAATACAATATTAAACGTCTCAGTTCTCTTACTTCAGCGGTTTTGACGGTACGGAGAGAAGGGAGGACTGATAGGAAAAATAGAGTAAGGTTCGGTTGTATAAATCTCTAATGCGTTTTTATAGATAATATTTGTAGATGCTCCTACTAAATATTATCCGTCGGTTTAATTTGTCGCTCACAGATGCGCCTGTTGAGTGCAAATACATTTCTATCATTTTGCGATTTATTAGACAGGATTTACAGGAGAAGGATATGAGAGTTACGTGATAAAGAAATATTCTTGGGTGGAAAAATATTAATAATAAATGCTCCTATTTATTAATATTTTAACGTGAATTTCTACAGCCTTAAGTGATCCTATTGACTGTAGAAATTGTACACCTTCGAATAGGAAAGAGAGAAAGAAATAGCATATCAAAAATGCTAAGCATAGTAGCTCCTATGACGTGACATTTTTTTATATGAGAATTGACAACGACAGGTGCGCCTGAGCGTTGGTAATTCTCCATACATAAATGTATGGAAATCTGCAAGGATAGTTGCGCCTATGCCTTGCGATTTCGCCTGTACTTTGCCTACCACAGTTGTTTCTGTGGGTAGGAAAAGAACTTGAGTTTTCACCAGGCGAGAGCTCACCGATCTGCTCGGTGGGTCTCGCCCAGCTAGACTGACGATTCATTGTCGTGCGGGTGGTTTTAAGGAACTTACCTGGTGACGAAAGGCTCGGAGGGGGACGGTCGCTAGGTAGCGAAAGTCCTAGACACGGGAGTGCGGGAGCGGGGATGACGACTGTGAGGTATGGTAACGAGTGTGCGTGCGGTACGCACACAGGTGTAATCACTCGTTACAACTTGAATGATGAGACTTGAGAGTAAATGTGACTACAATTGACTGTGTTAAATAAACAAACACCCTCTTTTACCCCTGGTATTTTTTATGGTATTATTTCAACGAATCTAGGCCATTCCTTCTCAGCCTGAACCAACCAAGTGGGACCTGTGGTCCAAAGCTTTTTTTTTATGAAATCGACAGGAAGTTGTCCCCTTAAGAGTGAATCGGCAGGATTGTCTTCAGATCTGATATGCCTCCATTGAACTTGATCACCCAGAGATTGAATGTCAGCGACTCGATTCGATTCGAAAGTTCTCAGTAAATGAGGAGCCTTTTTTAACCAACTCAAAACAATAGTGGAATCTGACCAGAACGTTACTTTTTTGATTGGGAAATCGAATTGAGATTTTGACTCTTCGTAGAGCTTTTTGAGAATGGAAGTTGAACATAATTCCAAGCGTGGAATTGTAACACCGCTCAATGGGGCTACTCTAGATTTACTACAAATCAAATTGACAGTGATTTTACCACTTGAATCGCGAGATCTAACATACAAGCATGCTCCGTATCCGTGAAGACATGCGTCACAAAAACCATGGATTTCGATTTCTACAGGATTCTTGCATAAAAATTATCGCGGTAGTGAAAAATGTTGTAATTGCGTAAGTTGTTGGGTCAACAATTGCCATTTAGTGTGTATATCTTGAGGAAGTGATTCGTCCCAATTGATATTAGCTTTCCAACGGTCCTGCATCAATACCTTTATGTAGAGACCCACCGGCCTTAAAAGTCCGAAAGGATCAAAGATTTTTGAAATTTCCGAAAGCAACTTTCTCTTAGTAGAAGTGGATTGAGTGGATTTCTTTTTGATATCATCAAGAATGGAAGGATGGTTGGATGCCCACTGTCGAATAGATAACACGCCACGAGCTAATAATGCGATCATCTCATTACGAATTTCAAGAATTTCCTGGATGGAAATTGCCCCTGAGACTAGGTCGTCTACGTAAAAATCCCGTAATAGAATTTTACTGGCGCGTGGAAAGTCTTTTCCTTCATTCTGAGCAAGTTCTTGCAATGTGCGAATTGCCAAAAAAGGTGCACAAGCAGTTCCAAAAGTTACTGTATTTAATTGAAAAGTTCTGACTTTATTCTCGTGATACCATAAAATTTTCTGAAATTTCCTATCGTCTGGATGGACTAGGATCTGCCTGTACATCTTCTCGATGTCAGCTGCTACTACATACTTGTGAGTGCGAAATCTAAGGACTTGTTTAAATATGGTATTTTGAATATTCGGACCTACCAATAAAACTTGATTTAACGAGATGTTAGTCGAGGTTTTTGTTGAAGCGTCAAATACTACCCTAACCTTTGTCGGTTCACTCGCAGTTTTGATTACTGCATGATGAGGCAAATAACATCCGTCTTTTGTTTCATCACAGAGCGTCATATGGGCCAATGTAATGTATTCGTTATGATTTTTACAATACTCGATTTTTAATTGAGGATTTTCTTCTAATTTTTTCTCAAGAGCGTAAAATCATTTTAAAGCTTGGGTCCTAGAGTCTCCGAGCTGAAATTTATTGTCGCGAAAAGGTAGTCTAACAATGTATCTCCCGGTTTTGTCTCGTTGAGTTTTGTCAACATAATGTTGTTCAGTAGCTATATCGTCACGAGATTTTACTGGTTCATGATCAAAATCTTCTATTGTCCAAAAACGTTCGAGAAGTTTGTCTATTTTATCTACATTACATGAAGGCTTGGCTGACGCTGTGAGAATATCCGATCCTCCCGCCACAATCCAACCTAACGTCGTTTTTTGAAAATTATTTTAGACTCTTTATGTCGACGTTCAATTTGACCTATCGATAATGTTGAAAGAGTGCTACCCGCTGGTAGTAAAATGTCTACAGCTTTAGGCACGTGAAATTGAGGATCTGCTAATTGAATGTTTTTTGGGATGGCAAATAAGTTTCGAGGAAATGTTTCATTTGGTACGAGATCAGCTATTTTTGGTACTATCAAAAAGTTTAAGATTATTTTAAAATTAGTGTGATTTGACTTAACAATGGCTTTAACGTACTCATTAGCGACAGTGCAAAGATTGTTAACCGCTCCAATGTTTATGGAACAAGATTTTTTTATTAAGTTTAATGAATTTGCAAAAGTTTCTGTGATTAAGTTAACTGTTGAGCAAGAATCTAACAATGCCCTAGCAATCAAGTCATTCCCTCGATTATTTTGAATTTTTACAATTGCAGTAGTCATAACTTGGGAATCTGATGGGAATGCCTCCGAAATGTAAGTGCGACCATATAGTCATGGTTGAGGAGCTGGAGGAGTCGCGACTTTGGATCCCTTTTGATTTTTTGGTTTTGAAGATCTTGTGGTGGATTTGTCATTGTGGAGCAAAGTATTATGTTCTTTGCTGCATTTTTTGCAACGTAATTTGCTGGATCAAGGATCTAGATTTCCTAAGCAATTTCGACAAATCTTGTGAGATTTAACAAAGTTCCAGCGGTCTTTATCTTGAAGTTTAACAAATTCAGGACAATAGAATAAGCGATGTTCCCCCTTGCATTTTCGTACCTTTGCTGGTACCTGAGTTTGTTTTTCGCCCCCCCTTTTCCTCACCACACCGTGGCCACCCGCAGATACCTTTTCCAAAGAACGGAGCTTAAAAACAGTCGATTGAACGAATCTGTACAATTCATCCAGCTTAGGTAATTGGTTTCCATCGAACCTGTCATGCCATTTGACTAAAATTCCTGGAGGAAGACGTCTCTCCAGGAGTCTGATCGTATTTTGCTCGCTAAAGTTATCAAGTTCGATGTCAACCTCCTTCAACATACTGTTTCGTTTTGTCAATAAGTAAAGAGAGTTCTTCCGGATCCTCTCTATCAAGAAATGGTAAATCTTTAATTGCATCCAAGTGTTCCGCGACAATGATACGTTTTTGATCATAAGATTCACACAATGCGTTTCATGCCCTTAAATAATTTTCTTCAATTGGTGGAAAAGCGACAATTTTATTTGCAGCTGTTCCCGAAAGAGAGTTTGCAAGTTGTGTGTGTTTAACATAGTTGCTAACGTCCTCACGCGAATGAACGAGAGCCTAGAAACTATGCTTCCATGCGACCCACCCGCCAGGTTCCCCACCGAACTTTGGTATTTGTACAACCGGCAGTTTTGGTCGATCTTGTCTTTCTGAAAACGTGATGTTACTTGCATTCAGAGTGGAACTAGCAGGCGGATTCGCGGATTTCAATCTTTGAACCGCGGCTCCGATGTTATAATAATCTGTCTCTATCTCGAGAAAAGCTGCAATACGCGGATGATCTGAATTCAAGCTAATCAATTCATCGTTAAAGCTGTTATATTCATTAAATAAAGCAATGAGTCTGTCCCAATGAATTTGAGCGCCGATTACATTGCACGTATCACTTTTAAGATAAGTTTCAATATCCGCGATCACCCTTTGCAAGAAAATCCCCTTTTGGACGATTTGCGCTATGCGCTGTGCTTTGTTTGTAGACAATTCCATTTTGATTAATTAATCGCGAATTTCCCAGTTAGGTTATGGTTGCCGCGACTGGTCGAAGTGCGCAAAGAAAAGTTTTTATATGTTATAAAATTGTTCAAAAATCCGCAGCAATAATGAGGACAATTAAAGCAAAACGTGTCAAGGACAATAATGTGTCCGACGATCTCAGATAATTTCTTGGAGGTCTAAACCGTTATGGCTTATTTTAGTCGACACCAAACCAGATGAATTTCTGTTTGATTTTTTTTTTTTTGAATCAAGAAAAAAATCAAAAAAGTAAAGCAGTTAGGAATTATAACTCCCTTGAAACAAGAGTAGGAAAAATGAGAAAATTTGTGCTAAATCCATTAAAACAAGAAGCCACTTTATATGCCTTTATGCAACCTTGAGTCGGTGACTCACAATGAGGGACAATCTCGGATTTTTATCTTTTTCAGAATGGTTAAAAATTTACTTGTATTCTAAAAATGAAATAAAAGAATCCACCTAATTGCCAAAATGTAAGCAAACCAAGTAAATTGAGCGAATAAATTGAATTTACTCAAATCACCTCAAATCTTAGTACATGTACAAATTAGATGCAAGTGATCTAATCTAAAATTTCACCACGTGGGTAAAATGATTGCCGGTAAAATTAACCTCCATATCTTAATCATACAGACAAGAAATCAAATCAAATGAGAAATCAGATTACATGAAAAATCAATTAAATGAAATATGACACATGGGTGAAATAAATGCAAGGAAAGATAACCTTGAAATACTACGCATAGAACAATCGAGATCGATTTAACCTCAAACGCGTCGCGTGGCAAAATTCAATACGAGAATTCAAATCATGAAAGTATATTGCACGATAAATTCAAAATTCACATTTGAAAGTCAGAAATTTTATCGATTATTAAAACAAAGCTTTAACTTTAATCTACGCAATGCACTGCGTATAGCAAAGGACGCGATCGAAAATGACTTTATTTTAACACTCCCGAAAATCACTTTAATGAATTAAATTCACTTATCTTTTAATCCTCGAAGAAACCCTGGTGCAGCGGCCTCCTGGGTGCTGGAAGATCCTTTGATGGGAGCGACTACGAAGTGAAAATGTGGCTTGATGTGCCAGCTTGATGCAATCCATGAAGACGATCGAAGAGAAAATGGCGTTGATGGAGCCCTTCGTCGTTCGTTCTTTAGCAGAACTGAATTCGGTCGACTGCGCATCTGGCTGCGCAGTGGCCGGATCGGAATGTTGCTACGCAACTTTACGAAAGTTACGTAGGCTTCCACGCGCCGCGTGGGACGCCAACCCGAATTTCCGCACTTTCACCTTTTTATCACATATAAAAAATGAGGCATGGAATTAAATCAAAACCTCACAGGAAGCACCATGAATAATTTCGGGATGGTTTTGCCAAACAGGTTCAACCACCTATTTCAATTATGTATGTTTCATGTTTTTCAGGAATTAAGACTTTATCTAACACTGAATTTAGTCTTAAAATTAGAGGGAAAGGAATTAAAACACTTTAACACAACTTTAGGGAAAAAGTCTTTCGGCATAAAAAACCCTTTTATTTAAATAAGAAGAATCGTGAATGTTCATCCACGTCAGTGGTCAATTTACTCGAGAATTTATCACATGTGCTCCTATTTTTCCTTCTTTATGCTTTGCTTCAAATCGCATACACCAGACATTAAAAAGAGGACCGATTGTTAACATGATTCGAGGATAGTGAACCATAAAGTGGTGTTTTGGTTTTAAGGTCTTTTTTGACAACCGAAGATAAAGTTCGTGATGTTTAGTAATTAAGACTTTAAGGTGTTCCATGTCCTTTGGCTTGAAAGAAGTTCGGCGCAGTATTCTAACAATATCACAAAGACACGTATACAATTCCCAATAATTGTTATCTTCTGGTACTTTATCTCCTATCAATAATCCAAAGTACTGCAAAAATAAAAACTGTTCAGAGGCAGAGAATCCCAGTTTATTCTCTTTTGATTTATCTCTAGTATGAAATTTAGGTCTATTTCCGCTATCTATAAGACCAAAATCAAAACTTCCAAGCCCATTGTTCAATTCCTCCAATGTAAATACTTTTGAATCTTCCACAAGGTCTAAAATAATACTAGCCATATCATATGGAAACACCCCTTCTCCGATGTCGTGCATAATGTCAAATGCAAGATTTTGAAGAACATGGAATGATTTTAATTGATTAATTATACATTTTTCAGACATACCAGTTTTCGAAACATCATTTATTGCCACATCTTTATCGTATTCTTCTATAGTTCGTAATAATGATAAATCTTCAGATGTTTGCTTCTGTAAAACATTTTTAGATACCTTACACATTCGGCAAGGATGATTAGCGGAAAAGCTTTTAACAAAACCTGTGACTTGGTGAACACCTAAATTATCCTATGAATAGCAAAAAGCAAACAAATATCTACACCATCCGCCGTTTGGAAGATAGGCTTCTCCTCCATTTTTTAAAATTGTCGTATAAGTGGTGCGAATATTGCTTCCGTTCCATGTTCTTCAAAATCACTATTCAAAAAAAAAGAGCTAAAAAAATGTTTTCTAGTTTAGATCTAAACTCCTGTGGTACACAAGCTAGTGAAATATAAACTGATCCCATTTTGTGTACGCCAGCATGAGGCCCTAGTGGATTATTCGCTTCCCATTAATCGAAATAAACAAAGACAGGCATAAGGAATTTTCCGGGAAACTTGGAGCTAGTGTTGCATTTGAGCGAGAAAATTAAGAAATCAGCAATAACAAGAAAAGCTCTCGTCTTTTTTTTTTTTTTTAAATCTCATCTCATCTCGTCTCATATCAGTGAGTTTCTCGGAAGCTAGTATATGGGCATATCCACGAAAAGTGTCATTTTTCTGTCACCGTTGCATTATAGGCAAATCTGAACTGAAAATACAAGTTAAGCCGCACAAAAATTTACATACAAACTCCCTGAAGTAGAAACAAAAGCTTACAGTCATTACAGAAACTCTCATAAAAAGATATAACATATAATCGGTGAATAAAATCCCAAAAATATACCTACGTAATATTTGTCACCACCTACGAATTGAGTATTTTGCATGCTCACAGGTTTTCCGCGCATGGTTTGAAAATTCTAAAAAAATCATGCTAGTGTTACGAACCAATAAGTACGATTCTTTAGAAAACAAGTCCGGGAAGGAAATTATAAAGAATCATTTAAGGCAAGTCGGAGAATAACAGAAAGGAAAAAGATTGAGTCAATTATAATGAATCGATCTTTTTAATTATTTATGCGGGATTTCGTGATCACCTGTCCTCATCCGAGGATAAAAGCTGTCATCATATGGGAGAAATAAATATAGGAAAACAATGTAATTTGTAAATAGAAATTATATTCTTAAACTCCCAAAGTTAAACCCCATTAATAGGAACAATCGATTGTGTGATTTTCACAAGGTTTAAAATTAAGGATTAAACAATATAAAATAGAATAGGATTTGGTAAAAGAGTTTGGAACGATACAGTTTGTTTTGCTTACCTATCTCCTAGCATAGCTTATTATCTACCACTAGGGATGAAGCGGAGGAGGCAGAGCACTGATCCGTTTTATCCCTATTGGGCCGTACATGTTTTCTTTATTTGAGGCGTTATCACGAATGATAACTCTAGTCCATTCAGAATTATTCTCTCTCACTCACTCGCGAATAATTCGTCTACCACGCTTCGCTGTAATTCACTAGATTCACCCGAGAAAACTATAGTTCGCGTCGAACCGGAAGGAATGAGGGCAATTAAATCCCAACACCCTTCCCTAAAGGTTTTTCACGTGAGCCCGGTGGTACCTTATAAATTCGGGATGCTTACTCGTTTTGAGATTCGAGTCCGCATCCAGAATTCTCGTGGTCTTTATGAATCCGAAAATTTACATTAATAGGGAAGCAAATAAATAACTTGCTGTCGATATGAAAGTTTTTTTTTTTTTTTTTTTCTTTCAACCAAAGTTTCCCAGCTGACAATCGAGCCAGATTACGACGATTTCGATAGTGAGCAAGGAAACTTTGTCCTCAAATAGGGAATTTTGGGGAGGTTTTGCGTCCCACGTCAGGTTAAACTAGCAGGTTTCCTCCCTTCATTCGTCCACCAAGTAACGAGTTTTTATTTACGACAGAAGAGGCTGCGCGAACTAGGCTCAATCAATTAGATTGAGTTGTTTCGATTAGGCGGTTTCTTTGTGATATTTTCACTACGAATTCCTAACAGCAGGAATTTAATTAAAACTACCTTTTTACTCTTGCACGACGCTTTGATTTTTATCTCGCGGTAGACCGGAAGGCTCGCTAGTACTGCACGAGTTGTAACTAGACGCTTTGCTGAGACGGGCGCCGATTTTCCAAATTAAATTATAAAATGGGAGACTTCTTTACCCGTGTAAGAAGTTCGTCAGACTGCCCAGAGCAACTGAATTACTCTGTTCTTATGATGCCCGTCGTAAGTGAGCCATCGGTGGACTTGGTGGGAAATTTTGAGGTGTCAGGATTTTGTGTTTCGAAAAGGAACCAGGTTAAGAATTTCTGACCGAGTGCTCTTGTGTTGGAATTGTGACATTTGCAGTAATGCGAATTTTTCAATAGAGGGCAAGTGCCTGAATTCGGTCACTGTTTCATTTGATTCTGCAAACTTGCGAACGTTTGAATATTTCTGTTCGTCTTGCACAAGGACAGGAATTTGTCGACTTTTGATTGATGCAATGCAGAGAGAAATTTGTAACTGATGTTTTGAGAGAGTTTTAATTCTATTTTCCAACTCAATTTCAATTGAGTATTTATTAAATAGAATGCAATTAATTTATATTATATTATTTTAATAACTGAGTATTAGTCAGCTGACCACAGAGCAGGTCAGAGTTCTGAAAGAGAGAATGCGGAAGGACGAATATGAGATGGGATGGTCGGGTAAGAGAGGTGCGAGACGGAGTGTCCGATAACGCGCCTCCGTACGGCCATCATGCATCTACGTTGGCTATTCGGTATAGGCGTCCGTCTCTAGCAGTCGAATCGAGTATCCATGACTCATAATACAATGCGAACGCGAATATGGCGAGCATTGAGATATAATTCTTTTCATTCATTCCGTTCTTTCATTCCAAACTATTACACCAAATTATAAAATTTAAAGAATAATTTCTATCTGACTAATTACTTCGTAAATCCAGTTCATACTTCGAGGCTTGCTTAATGTTTCTTCACCGAGGTCTCGCGTTGACAGATCGGGTTACTGCTACCAGTGACCTCAGTAAAATATTCTTTATGTATTTAATTCATATATTGAGGTCTTCACTTGCGAAATTTATCGATCTAATCTCGCAAGTGAATTTTTTAAAGAAATAAAAAATGATAATATTTTTCAGAGGGTTGGTACGTAACACTAGTTCAGTGGAACATAGACTACTGAAATTTCATTGATTTGACACTGTGCTTTGATTTATAACTCGGCAAGAAAATCTCAAAGTCGTGTCACCGCTTTCACGATTTAACTTTCCACTCCTGGGTCTGGAGCTGTAGAAAATGCGCGCAACCACCTTGGTCAAAAATCTTTCGATTTTTTGCTATATTTTGGTTGCATTAGACACCACATAAGGGAAAAACGTGTGCTCTCAAAATTATAGAAGTATCACACATTAAAATATCGAAAATTTTGATTTTGTCGTAAAAATGTCCACTCCATCGTCGTACTTTACTCGAAAAATACTTGCAGCACACTTTTCTGTGCTTACGAAAATTAAGCAGTATGTTGGGGCGAAAAAGTTTACCACATATAAAACTAAAATCGCAATGCGCGCAAAGGTTATGCCCAATTTAAGGCTAAAATGTCCACTCTAAATTTTTTGCGAAAATGTCCACTCCAGCGCCAGCAGCTGTACAAATCGCGCGCATCAACTTAAGATTAAATTTTCTATTGGACTTGGTGTATTTCGGTTGCCAAAATACGTCCGCGAAAGGAAATTTGTGTGCCTCAAAAATCATGTGAATTATGTACAACTTACAGTTAAAAAAAGCAAAAAAATGATTTTTCTTCAAAAGTTAAATGCTTAAAAAAAAATTTATTGTACAAAAAAGTTCCGTTTTTTTGAAAGGAATAACTTTTGTATAGACATTTTTTTCAAAAGTTCATAATATTTTGTAATATTACAAAAAATAGGCAAATAATGGAAAAATATTACTTTTTTCTGTAGAATTACTTGTCTGAAAATATTTTTTGGCCAAAAAGGTTTTTTTATTTGCAAAGAGAAAAGTTTTTCGCAAACTAACGATAGTTTAATCAAAATTAATAATAAAAAATCAATGTTTTATGAAATTTTCGGTAAGTAAAAGCGTCATTATTATAACAAGTTAAGCCTTTAATATTAAATTGAATTAAAGGAAAGTTGAAGAAAATATTTTCATTTTTTTTTAAATATGGGATTAAAAATATTAGTTTAATTATAAAAAACTATAATTGATACAATTTTTCACCAATATTATTATATAGTATATTATATTGTATCTATATTGTAATTTTGATATTTAGTATCTATGATTTAATATAATTAAATGCAATTTTCAGAATATTGTGTGATATAATAATTTATAACTTAATTAATAACTTACTACCGGTCTCAATTTAAAACCTATGCCTAACACGATGCAAACGCGACAATTATTTTGGCATCAGAAAAAGCCAAGCACACTTCGACCAAGCTTCTTGTCATGTATAAAATGTTTTAAAAAAACTACATTGTAATGTGGTGAATTTTGCCACATTGTTGATCCTCTTCCCAGATCGGTTTATTTAATCGGGAACTATAACAGAACAGCCAGTAGGGACTCAATTAGATATAAGTGTATGAATGTAGCGTGAATCTGTGAGAGTTGAACTAGATTAAGTATAGATATTAATTAGATTTAAGCATATTCGTATAATCACCTAATCTGACTTCGTGCTTGCCGCCTACCTGATTTCCGAAAAACACAAACCTTACATCGTTTCAGCTATCCATATGTTTCGAGAGAAGACTTGCCGTCTGAGATGTGTCAGTTGTCTATATTTAATATTTTACCATTTTCCAACAGTGTGGACGAGGTAAGCCACTTAAATCGAATAAAGTTTGCACCGTTCCACACTTGTTGTGAAAAGACACATGAGCTGTCAAAATACGTGGACGCAGCCATAATGGTTAGCCTGAGTTCCACTTCCACAGCTCTTCTGCTAGATTCTAGCTCTCTTTTCACCCATCAGGGAGCAGCAGCTCTCGGAGCAGCGCAAGCTACGTAACTGCGACTGCGCGCTCAGACGGACAGCTCCAAGAACACTCAGTTCCGTGCTGGCTGTTCACGAGTGAACTTTTCTTAGGGATTTTTCTTTGCGGAAAGAATTATTAGAGTGAAGAGTGCATACGACCGACACGAGTTGTCTTTGTGTCGTCAGATTTAAACTTTTTCCTTTGTTGGACTATTCGGCGCTCCGGTTTTTCGGAAGGCAAGGTAGGCGTCAGCAACTAATATCTCTCCCATGCTAAGTTTTTGTATTGTATTCAGTTCAAGTTTATTAAGATTTTGAGAGTTACATAACACTCAGCCAACGCCCATGTGACGGCATAGCATTGTTGGCAAAAGAGTATTAAAGTTATTAGTTTTTTTCGAGTATATTTAGAGCATTTGATTGGAGAATTAGATTTTGTCGGTATGAATTCCGAATGTTAATTAGCGATACGTGTATATATCAGTTATATTGTCGAGTCAACGCCCATGTCATGGCTTTTCGCCATTTTGCACATTTTCGCGTTTGATATACTAAAGTATTTATGTTTAGAACTATTTGAGAACTCTGAGCAGAGAGTAAATTTAGAAATTCTGTTTTCCGATAGTTTAAATGAGAAGTTTCAAGTTTCGAGAGTTTAAATTTTCATTTGATCTTATGTAATGTTAGATTAGACCGGATTGATTACGTCACATGGATATAATTAGATCCAAGGTTATAAACCATTGTGAATACAAAGTTATATCGTCGTAACGATTATCCCGATCTCTGTCAATTTCAAACTAAGAGATAATTAAGCAATAATGGTTCTTTTTCTTTTTTTCGTTTCTCATCTCATCCATTGATTTCAAACACTGTACACTATTTCACTTCATATTTTTTTTATAATAAACTCTGATTTTCTTCTTTTAATAATTTACTATGTTGAGTTTGATTTGTTTCTGCGCCCCCACGAAATCCCTCTCCATCTGAGCTAGATTGAAGGGTTAGAATTTGCTTAACAGTTAGAGTAGAGTTTAAGATTTAAAGAATAAAGATTTGGCGGTATCAAGGGATACCTGGCGCCCTAACTGGCTTAAAATATTTTGTGCCTATTTAGAAAATTTTGTTGGGTGTTAGATTTTGGCGGCACTCAGAGGCCGAAAGTCCCTATAGGCTGAGACTGTCGTTATAACATGTATTCATTTCTTTTTAAAACCATCTACGTATTTCACTGTACTTGAACACAAAACTAAGATTAGGCAGATTAGGCGAAAGAAACATACTAAAAATTAGCTTTCACTTTTCTGTGATATTTCGCTATACTTTGAAAAATAATAAATAACATAATATATTTTCTGTTAACTGTTGAATTTTCGTTCCCTTATATTTTCAAATGGTCAGGATATACACTTCAGTATTGGAAAAATAACTGACTTCGATTTAAAATATAAGATAAAGTATTATAACTAAAAATTTCGGAATAAAATTACGAATTTTAAAAGAAAAGTCCGCATTATTTAGTTTCAGATACTCTTTATATATTTGTAATCAAGAATAGAGTAATTTACACACTACTGAAAAGTATCCTGAACATTTAAGAAGGAAAAACAATCCTATTGCACCTTCAATTTCAAAAATATTATTAATTCAATTAAATTGATGGACTTATTTGTTTCAATATTTTGTGCAAACTGCGCGCATGGGCGAAGTTATTTACCACCCTAAAAGATGAGTTTCTATATGTATGTAGAATCTAAGAAAAAAGTTTGAAAAGTGTGCTTTAAGATTTATTTTGTAACATTTTTTTGGGAGAAAATGTCACTTTTTGTGGATATGCCCATATATCGTATATGGTACATATATCAACTGTTTTTTCAGTGTCAAAGCTGACATTTGAAATTAAAAGTGTCATCACTATAGCAATAATCCTATTCTAAACTAGCTGTGAAGTTGTATCAACTTTTGTGCTCATTCAATGAGCACTTTGCTTCCTGTAAGCAAATATGATTTGCTTCCTCATAGAGGAAGCATTAAGTATTCTTTACATCAGCATTAAATTTTGATTATTTGAGAATTTATATTCGAAAAATTCATTTTCGGAAATTACAATAAAGCACAACTTTCTTATTTTTCAATGAAATGCATTAATCTTATAAGTCAATCGATTCGTCTCGACGCAAGGAACCCTTATTTACCTTACGTCAGCTTCGAATTTTGAATATTCGAGAAGTTATAGTTGAAAAACTAATTTTTCAAAATTAAATAGAACCATAACTTTGTTATTTGAAATGAAATAACATTATAGACCAATCGATTCGTCTCGATGCAAAGAACATTTATCTTCCTTACGTCAAGTCAAAATTTCGATTATTTGAAAAGTTATAGTCGAAAAATTAATTTTTGAAAATACAATTAACCGTAACATCCTTATTTTTTAATGAAATACATTAATCATATAGGTCAATCTATTCGTCTCGACACAAGGAATCTTATTTTCGTTACATCAGCTTTCAATTTTGAATATTTGAGAAGTTATAGAGAAAAAATGAATTTTACAAAAATTATAAAAGTACACCAAACTTGTAAAATTAAATATTTTGTTAAACCCTTATCAGAAATTCAACTAGGTATATAGTGGAATAACTATGCAAAATTTCATCACACACACACACACACATCCGGACAATTTTTCAGTACATCATATTAGATATTTTGCCCTTGAAATATGTTCAAAAAAACCTTTTTTGGGAAACTGGATTTTGTTACCACTACAAAGTTTCCTCTATGAGGAAGCAAAAGGTTGTGGATAATAACTAACTTCATGTGTTAACTTAAAACAAACTTTCATGCATAGTGTGTTAATCTTATTGGTCAATTTTCAGTGACTTTTGTCACCGATAACTCGTTCGAGAAATGAGATGAGATGAAACGATAAAAATAAAAGACAGGATGAAATTCTCAGTTTCTGAGAATGCTTCTCAAACGTTTGAAATGAGCAAGACAATTAAGTGTCTCGTATCGTTATGTAACACTACTTGGAACAGACGCGGGAACAATGTTCCCTGAATCACGTTCGATATATTCTCTGAATCTGCAGATAATGAATTCATATAAGATAAAATAGAATTTAAGACCTAAAGCATTTCAAATAATTTTATTAGGATTCTTTTAATTGATATTTATTGACCGTTCGCTTTTCCTGGAACTAATGAGTATACTTTATCGATGTATTTGCCCTCTAAAATGTCACCAATAAAATATAAACTTGGTTCAATATAACAACTACTCTTTTCAAGAGCTTGTATTCTCTGGTATTCTGTATCTAAATTGGAAAAGGGGTTCTCGGAGATGTCAAACATTGCCTCGATCTCACTAATATGCTTTTTAGTTATCTCAGTTTTGCTTAAAGTTGACATTACCTTAGTTTTCAAATTATGAATTACAGAACACTGAATAAATTCAGTGGTTGTATCAACTATATCCTGAACGGTTTCGCAAGTTAATGAAGATTTACTGTAAAAATGTGATACATAAGTTAAGGCAGAATCGTTTAAATCTTTATGATGCTGAGCGGCAGAAACAGTGTAAGCAATAGGTAAGACGAGGCTATTAAGATTTTCATCAAATCTACTGTTCTTTGAAATTGTTGGAATAGGATTTAATGATGCAAAGTCTGATGAGTTTAAGTTCGATATAAGTTTTGTCGCGGGTACAATAGCCGGTTTAGAATGTTTCTTTATTAAATGCTTTCTGAAATCGTGAATAGATGGAAATTCGCGAGTGCAACTGGCTTGTTTGCATATAAACTGACTTTGATCATTATATAGATACATCTTAATGCTAGACAATATGCAATATGAAACAAAGCATAAATTATAACTTTAAATTTTCGAATTTGTGTTTCAGTCTTAAGACACCCTTAATTTGTTTATCTACCGCGGTTACGTGGTTGTACAAATTTTGTTGTAAAAGTAACTATATCTGTTCACTTTCAGGAGGGTATATTGCATTCAGTACTTGAAAAATTTTATAACATAAATCCACGGCTTTGAAAGGCGTCTCAACCTTATAAATAATTTTATCAACGTTGATATAGCAAGCCGATATTTCGGAGAAATTCGGACAGACGATAATTACATAAGGCTGTAGAGGCAGCTTCCAACTATATATAGTCGCCTGTCGAGCGTTTCGTTTATTTTCAACGTCTGCTACATTCTTAATTTACAAAAATTAGAAATATTTTTTGTTTATAGATGAATCAACCAAATTTAATCTATCATAGAAATGCTTACTTTCACGTGTAAAATAAATCCAATCGATGATTCTAGAATAGATGGTTTCCAGTTAGCTTTGTTTTTGCTTCCTCATAGAGGAAGCTTTGTAGTGGTAACGAAAATCCAGTTTCTAAAAAAAGGTTTTTTTTGAACATATTTTAAGTGGAATATATATAATATGATGTCCTGAAAAATTGTCCGTGTGTGTGTGTGTGTGTGTGTGTATGTGTGTGTGTGTGTCACGCTTTTAACGATCCTGCAATATCTTTAAAACGCATATAGATAAATTGATGAAATTTGGTATATTTATTGCACTATTTACCAAGTTGAATTTTTTTACAAGA
Source organism: Synergus gifuensis (assembly GCA_904066015.1). Taxonomy (NCBI): domain Eukaryota; kingdom Metazoa; phylum Arthropoda; class Insecta; order Hymenoptera; family Cynipidae; genus Synergus; species Synergus gifuensis. The sequence goes on along the minus strand of CAJFCO010017617.1, from coordinate 53,268 downwards.
GTTTAACAAAATATTTAATTTTACAAGTATGGTGTACTTTTATAATTTTCGTAAAATTCATTTTTTCACTATAACTTATAAAATATTCAAAATTTAAAGATGATGTAAGGAAAACGTAGATTATAGTAGAAAAATTAATTTTTGAAAATTCAATTAACGATAACATCCTTATTTTTTAATGAAATGCATTAATCATATAGGTCAATCGATTCGTGTCGATGAAAGGAATCTACGTTTTCCTTACATCATCTTTAAATTTTGAATATTTTATAAGTTATAGTGAAAAAATGAATTTTACGAAAATTATAAAAGTACACCAAACTTGTAAAATTAAATATTTTGGTAAACTCTCGTAAAAAAATTCAACTTGGTAAATAGTGCAATACATATGCCAAATTTCATCAATTTATCTATATGCGTTTTAAAGATATTGCAGGATCGTTAAAATCATACACACATACACACACACACACATCCGGGCAATTTTTCAGGACATCATATTAGATATATTTTCGTCACCACTACAAAGCTTCCTCTATGAGGAAGCAATAGATTCAGTGATCTAATCAGCCATCACACATCACACCTCTGTATCACTTGGTATTACTATTTGTTACTATTCGTCATATTATAAATCGTGGCGTCGGTTGCGTCGGTAAAGTCGTTTGCATCACTATCTGAAGAGATGAATCACGCACGCGTGGCGCGTATTTTATCAGGACAACAAAATTATTTGGTTGGCTCAACTAAACGTTTTAACAAAAAATTTAGTTGAATTAAACAAACTTTTTTGTTGCGCCAACAATTTGTTTTTGTAAAAACAACCAAATTTTGGTAAAGCCAATAAAATCTAACCAACCAAATTATTTTATTGTCGTGACTTTATTTTTTTTCTCAGTGAAACCAAAATAAAACTTGTTTGATATCTTATAATTTTTGCATAGAAGTTAGTGTCTCTATAAATAATTAATTGGTTAAATAAAATTTACACATATTTTCAGGTTTATATTTAAGAAGCTATTGCTCAGAAAAATTTTATATTTGTGTACAGTCTGTTTCGAGATTAGCACATCAGGGGGTAAAAAAGAGTTTTTCACATAATCGAAAATTTTTGTTAAAAAATGCTATATTTTTAATAGGATAAGCATTTTGAATATTCTTTTATCAAAAAAATTGTCCATGCCTGATTATTTTATAATTGACTGAAAATATTTCAAAGGAACAATGTAAAATATTTTTACATTGTACCCATGTAAAAATATTTTACATCCACATTTGATAAACTACATAGTTTAAATTGGTTTTTGTTTAGAGTTTTGCAACAGACAATGAACAGGTTTCTTTTGGTTTCAATTTGAAATTTTCTATTGATTATGAAATATTTTTCATTCTATGTGGATCTATATACATATGCATATAGATCTATATTGATCGTTTAATGGAGGTAACATTATTATGATATATGATATATTAATATGTAACGTGGTGGAATTTCACCACATTATTGATCCTCTTCGCAGATCGATTTAACCAAAAAAAACGAGAAGTAAAATAGAACAGCCGGTAGGAACTTCACTAGATATAAGTGTATGAGAGTGAGAATGCATGTGTGAGTGTTAGAAACTTAATCTTTTCTTTTGCCTGAGTTCCTTCCACTTATTATATGATTGTGAAGGTATAGTCACTGAATAGAATTATTTATTAAACAAAACACAATTTATTAAATAAATATGATAAGAGTTCAAGATGAATTATAAATTAAGCGGCGGATTTTAAATATACTCGAATTCAGGAAACCGAATTTCACGAGCGAAGTGGTTTGTGACCCGGTCTTGACGCTTCTGACTAAAGTGAAAATAATTATTACTCACACACTTGTCTTTGATAGATAGAGTTCCATAAGTAATGCTCACCCATACACACACTATGCATAGAACTCCCTAGCCTCACGTGACACACACACCCAAACACATTCACAAATATTATCATCAATTAAATGTATTCTTAACAGTGAGAGTTGTATAAAGAATCCTATTCTAAAAAGGACATGCATTTCGGCTAACTTCATGTGTAACGCCTGGTTACACATGAAGTAAGCAGTAAGCCTAATGACGTAAAATATTTCAAATACGAAACACGCGCGCTCAAGCGCGCGATCGTTCTCGTGATAGAAACTTTAGATTTAAAGTTAGTAACGCTATATCTTGTATTTGTCGCTTACCTTTGCTTCTACCTTTGCTTCTACTTCTACTGTCTACTGTCTAGGATGCGTCTGTCGTCCTATTATTTTATTTTCATCTTCCAAAACTGCATATCTAAGCAGTTTAAAGGATGCAAAGCTTGCATTGTTTACGAGCTGTCAAAATATGTAGACGCAATCATCATGTTTAACTATCAGCCGTCAGGGAGCAGCAGCTCTCGGACCTAACAGTTGTGCCGTGACGTAGGACGACGACTGCGCGCTCAGACGGAAAGTTCCAAAAACACTTAGTTTCGTACTGGCCGTTCTTCTGTGAACAATTTTAGAGTTTTCCGTGTGAGAAATTTGTAAAGTTTTTAGTAGGTGACTTGCATAATCACCAAAAAAGGAGTACGTCTCTATTTTCCTGGGTCTTTTGGAAGTCAAGGTAGGCGCCCGCAATTTACAAATTCTCCCGAATATTTTATTTTGAGCTTTTGAGATTTTGTAGAGTTACGTAACGCTCAGCCAACGCCCATGTGTGTTATAGCGCCGTACTTTTGAGTTATTTTGAAAAATTATTGTAGTTTGAGCATTTTGATTTGTATTGAGAACTTTTTGGAGCATAAGATTGTTTTCTTTCGTGATTAGAATTTTGTTTGGAGAATTAAATAAAAAACTCTAACTTACAAAGTCTTCGATACACTGAAAAAAAAATCTTGGATCAAGAAAAAAATTCTTGGATCAAGAATATGGTCATCTTACATACGGACCATACCATATGAGATTGATCCAAGAAAATAAGTACTTGGTACGGAATGTTTGGAACTAGTACATATTTTCTTAAATTTAGTAAATATATGATCAGATTGAATATATAATTTTCTTATTCCAAGAATTTATGATTTTAATGTGAATAAAGAATTACTTGAATCAAGGATTTATATGCTACAGTTGGAATACCAAAAAAAAAAAATTGTCCTTTCACACAAGTCTCACCTACACACATATTATGACGATCTCGAAACCGAATATACATATACCTACACTATTACATTAAACTTTATTTTATATTTATTATTTATTTAAATTAGAATTGACAACATTAGAAATTATTACATATATGTATATTCTGAAAATATAGGATATTATTAAATTATAAGCTGAAACAGAAAAATTGGGTTAGCGGGAATCGAACACGGGTCTCCGCTCTCCGGGACAGCAGTCGGGCGATGTTCTACTCACCTACGAAGACATTATAAGAGTCTGAATAAAAACGTCCATATAACCTAAATGATAAATGATGATTGTGATATTCTTGAACCAAGAATTTTTATATTGTATCAAGTAAAACAATATACTTAATTCAAGAAGGAGAAATTCATACTTTCATTTACTCATCTTATGAAAATATTTATTTGATCTGATAAATTATTTGTATTACATACAAGTAAATAATTGAATGGAAATAATTACATATTTATTTGTTTCTAATATATATATATATTGAATTGCTCCGAGTAATTTTACTGATACCATTATTTTCTTGATTCTAGAAATTCGTTTTCTTATGGTAAAGAAATATTTATTTGTCTCAAGTAGAATCGGCCAAGTACATGTGTTTACTTGAACCAACGTAAATTTTTTTTCAGTGTAGTTACGTAATCAGGATAACTTCCTGCCGTTGTCGAATTTAGCGAATTCAAAGTTCAAATTAAATTTGTATTTCTAAAATTTATTTCATTGAATTCCTAATATGTCAAGTGAATTCTAAGTTGACTCTCTTTCATAATTGTGTTCTTTTCATCTCATTCATATATTCAAATTATGTAACTTTTTTCATCTCATCATTTTTTTAATAAACTTAATTTCTTTATACATTTGAATTTCGCTTGATTTGTTTTGCGTCCCCACGAAATCCCTCTCCACATGAGTTGGTTGGATCAAATTTCGGATTTTAGAATTTTGTGCTGAGTTTGGGATTTAGAGAGTTTTGAGTGATGTTACATAACACCTGGCACCCATTGGCTAAATACGCTCCATTTAGAAATTTTGATGGGTTCCAAGGTTTCGATAGCACTCGGTGGCCGAAAAGTCCCTATAAGGCCGAGACTGTTGTCATAAATAACATATTATGTAATATTTTTTCAACTGACAATGACATTTCTTGAGAATATAAGTTTGATCAAGAATTTGTGCTGCCAAAAAAAAAATAAAATAAAAATCATCAGTTCTATTAATTCATTGCATTAGTTTTACAAAATTATTATAAACACACTAATGAATAGGTATTGAACACTATATTCAAAATAATTATACTGAATAGAATAAAAATGACATTATAAAAAATGTTCATCGAGAATACCTTTAAAATTATAAAGAAATAAGAAGTTAATATGTGAAAAGTATATTGTTTTATAAGTTTTAGTTTTGTAAGTTTTAGCTTATAAAAATTATAATAAGCTACAGAATATTTTCATTTCATTTTATTTTCTGAAATTGTGTGTTTAAAAAATTAACAAATTTAACCTAGTAGGTTTATACCTACATGGTATAACATGGTCGCCTTAGGGAAGTCGTTCCAAAAGTTATGATAAAGCGTACTATTCAACTGACAAAAATTCTTACATCTTATATATGGGTGATTCCATATCATATTTACAACTGAAAAATAAAATCGCCTCAAATATTTTTTTTCGTGTTTTAGATACAAAAAAAATACACTCGACGTTCCTAATAGTAAACAAATCCAAACTAGAGTCGTTCCCAATAGTAAACAAATTCCTTTCCTCAAATTTCATATCAATTGCGCATGCGTCACATCAAGTGCACATGCGTATTGCGTGTATTGTGTTAAATATGAAATGTCAAATGCCTAATATGGTAAAATGGGTTTGAAGTTTAATGTGCGGATTATTTTTTGAAGAAAAAAGACTTTAAAAAATGGATTTGGAAAATAAATAAAACTATATAAGTAAATGAAATTTAATCGTAACTATCAGAATTCTACTAATTTTTCATGTAAATTATATCTTCAATGTGTGTACAAAACGAAATGCACTGGGCTATATAGCATAATGCATTTCGTTTTGTTTTCATATTTAATTTTTCCTTTTTTTTTACGCATACGCTGTAGATATCAAGTGTTGATTGTGAGAGATTCTCTTTACTATTGGGAACAAAATGTGTTTATTATTGGGAACAAATTACTATTCGGAACATCGCTATTGGGAACGTCGAGTGTAGACACGTATTTTTTTATTTCAATATGATATCCAAACTTTTCAAGTTACAAGTGTTTAAACATCTGGAGTAGAAAAAATTAAGTATTTTTTAAAATCTTCCAGTTCGTAAACTATTTCCTACAAAACAATGAAATTTTCAGGTAAAGTCGACGATTATGTACACTTTGCAAATAGCGATAAATAAAACTAGCTGTCAAGTTGTATCAACTTTTGTACTCATTCAATGAGCACTTTGCTTCCTGTAAGCAACTATGATTTGCTTCCTCATAGAGGAAGTATTAAGTATTCTTTACATCAGCATTAAATTTTGCTTATTTGAGAAGTTATATACCAAAAATTCATTTTCGAAAATTTTTTCAATGAAATGCATTAATCTTATAGATCAATCGATTCGTCTCGACGTAAGGAACCTTTATTTTCCTTACGTTAGCTTCGAATTTTGAATATTATAGAAGTTATAGTTGAAAAACTTATTTTTTAAAATTAAATAAAACCATAACTTTGTTATTTTTCAATGAAATGAAATAATATTATAGACCAATCGATACGTCTCGATGCAAGGAACATTTATTTTCCTTACGTCAAGTCAAAATTTTGATTATTTGAAAAGTTACAATCGAAAAATTAATTTTTGAAAATACAATTAAGCATAACTTTGTTATTTTTTAATGAAATGCATTAATAATATAGGTCAATCGATTCGTTTCGACACAAGGAATCTACGTTTTCCTTACATCATCTTTGAATTTTGATTATTTGAGAAGTTATAGTGAAAAAATGAATTTTAAGAAAATTATAAAAGTACATAAAACTTGTAAAATTAAATATTTTGTTAAACCATTCTAAGAAATTCAACTAGGTGTATAATGAAATAACTATGCAAAATTGCATCAATTTATCTCTACGCGTTTTCAAGAAATTGCTGGATCGTGACATACATTCACACACACACACACACACACACACACACACACACACACACACACA
>CAJFCO010017617.1:8025-27474 GCA_904066015.1 Synergus gifuensis | reverse complement strand
AATTTCAAAGTCATATTTTAATCAAAGGCTGAGGTTTCACTTTATATATAAATTCAAGATCCAATTTTCATTCTTTTTTAACTTTTAATAAATACTATTTGTAATTCTTGAATTCTATATATTCTTATTTGATATCCGACTGGCTATCCTCATCCCAGAGATTGAGAAATCCTTTCCCAATCCTAAAACGAGGAACCTCTCTAATTCTTTTAAATTGAAGAATGTGTTATCTCTCCCGAGACATAACAATTGCATTAAAAAATTGAGACAATTTCAAAAGTTTTTACGAAATTAAAACTAAAAAAACAAGACTTTTTTCCGTTCTTTTTGTTATTTGTTATAAAATTTGTTTATAAAAATTGGGAGAATTATTGTTCAGTTATCTATTATATTTAAACTACCTACAGTTAGCTAATTATAAGTAGACACTAAAAAAAAACGGTATTTTTCTTCAAAAACCACCTAAAGTGTTAATTAAATTTGTTTATATTATTGTCAATTATTATTCAGATACGAACTTTTTCCATCATAATGATGTTATGCAATGAATTACTTACAATATGAGGAAAAATAATATGAAAATAATGAAAATTGCAAAAATAAAGTTTTAAATAATTAATTGTTTATTAAAAAATTTTTTTGTTGAATGATTGCTTCTTGATAATCTTTTAGTAATGTTGCACTATCAAACTAAGTTGATTTAAAAACTTTTCACTCAATTTCCAAGAAGCCAGAGGACTAAACTCAAAAAATTGTCAGTTTTTCGCATACATTTGTTTATTTATTAAAAAAATGGAGACCTTTTTCAAAAATCGGCCTGGACAATTCTGTCCTGAATTTCATCAGCTTTTAAAAAAAAAAAAACGAACATTCAAATCGGTCCACGGGTTCAGCCGGAATCGTGTTTTGAACCGAGAAAATGACTTTTTCCCCACTGTGCGTCGGTTATCCAGACGTTAGTGTTTAGTATACTGTACAGTACTAAAATATTGAAGTTTTTGTTAAATTTTCGAGATTCGTTTTTTCTGTGCATATAATAATTTTTTTTTATTGTTGTAAGACAAAAAAAATTTTTTGAGTCAAATTTGTCGCCCTCTAAAACCTGCCGCCATAGGCTCCAGCCTACTCAGCCTACTGGTAAATCCGCCACTGTTCAGCAAAAGGGAATTGGACTTATTTTGTTTCCAAATTTTCAACAAAAGGGAAATAAGATATATTTTTAATGATTTTTTATAACAATTAATAATTTTAAAGAGAAACTAATCGAAACTAATCAATAAACTAATTTGCAAAATTATAATTTTGACGTAAAACTTAAAATTTTTAGAAACATTTAACGAACCATAAATCCTCAGCAAATTTTTAATTTGGCTGCCCCACGTTGGGCGCCAATTGTAATATTATTTTTATGTTGTTGAGGAAGAATAATAATATACCTTCGGCACTAAATTTCAGGATTAGTAAGATAAGATAAACTTTATTTTTTCCTGGGCGCCAAATCTTTCTTGGATCAATAAAACAAAATCAAAAATATCTAAAGATAAGAAACAGTTAGGGCTTTCTTGGCCAACCGATTATAAAATTGAATTAGGACTATCTTGGTCAACAAATTCAATTAAGAGAAGATAAGATAATTTAAGAGAAGATAGATGTTATTCCTGAAATCAAGTGAACCGGAATTTTACCTTCGGCTATCACGGCTCAACGCTTTTTAGTAGATGGGGTGGTTCTCTTAAATTCGCTAAAGGTTTCTTAATTTTAATAAACAATCACTCAGATAAATTCGAATTAAAAGGTTTCACAATACATTTATTCAAATAATTGGAATTTACACAAAACAAACTTAAAGTTTCGTTAATAAACAAATCAATTCTCAGAAAATTTGTCAAACATAATTGAATAGATATTCTCTGAATTTACAAGAAAATAATCTGAATCAACAATGAAAATCAATAATTAAAACTAATGATTAAAACTAATGCTCAATCCGAGACATTCCATGACTTAAAAAAAAAATAAGAAACTAATCCAAAATACAGGTTATGGTAGAAAATCAGCAAGAAAAGGGATTCAGCGAATCACAAAATTGGGAAAAATCAATGAAAAATCGGACTAACATTTCAGATAATTTGGGAGAAATATCAGCAATAAAGGGAAACATTAGAAAATTTAGAAATACAAATAATTTCAGCAATAAAGATAATAACTCGCAAAATTATACACTTTGGGAAAAATAAATAAATCAAAATCAAATAATATGATGAAAACTCTGTGTTCACGTACTCGATAAAAAGAAATATTCGATATATCAGCAGAATCAATTCACAAAGATAATTAGCCACGTGAACAGAGGTTTTACCGCAAAGAAACAGAAAAATTTTACCGGTTGAATCGCTGTACAATAGTAGATAAGTAGTTCTCAGAATAACGCGTCTTTGCGAACAAATATAATCACTTGGCAGCTTCAAGAATCATCTTCGGAAAGAGAATGAGTGACGTTCCGCACTTCTATTAGGAACCGCGGTTGTGACGTCACAGAAAAAAGATGGCCGAAGGAGTAGGATAGATTTGAAAGAAAACTGAGCAAGTGTATGTTATTTTAAACATTTTAGAGGTTTTAGAAGCGAAAATGAGATTGTCAATCAACAAAATTTGTCGTTTTACATAGTCTACACCCTGCTGTTGTAATTTTGTTGAGGGTGAAAGTGTATTAAACGCGGGTCACATAATATTTTGTGGAAAATCAAGTGATGGAAATTTTTAAGATATTCAAATCTTTCGCTTAGTTTGGACTCTAACATACATTTACACATACACTCCCACATTCACTTCCGTGTATTATACTTGCTAAGAATAATATAAGTTCAGTTAATCCGTCACCAATTCTTTAATTTAATATTGAATTCCTCGCCAAATCCCTGCAGTTTCAAACAGGTTATGGGCCCAGGACCCGAAGCAATCGCTCTCGTCACTGAAAACGAGGATTTAAGCGGATGAAAAAGGCGAGTGGAAGCGACGCTTGGCAGGTAGGCAATTCTAACCTATAAATAGATCGCACCACGTTTATGTCAGCAAAAGACTTCGATAAAATCGATCCCGAAAACTTCGTGCAAACTACCTCAGAGAAAAAGCAGATTGCTGCACCAGGAAATGAAACACCTAACGAGTAAGGTAGCCCCGAAATCGAGACTCAACCAAGGAGACCGGAGATCATGGCGTCGTCACTTCAAGGTATTCCGGCGATAGAGAGGTTAAAAGGGCGTGAAAATTATCCTACTTGGAAATTCGCAATGCAGGCGTACCTCGAGCAAGAGGACCTGTGGGGGTGCATTGAGGGCGTCAATGCAGATGCTCGTAGGCAAACGAAAGCAAAATCTAAAATTATTCTTTGCGTGGACCCGCTCAACTACGCGCATATCCAGTCTGCCAAATCTGCGAAAGACGTATTGGATCGACTTAAAGTTGCATTCGAGAATTCCGGACTAACCAGGAAAGTCAGTCTTTTACGTGCATTGGTCACGGCTCAACTTGACAAATTTGATACAGTCGAAGAATATGTAAACGAAATCATGGTTACAGCGCACAAGTTAAATGGCCTTGGTTTTGTCGTACCCGACGAATGGATCGGTACATTAATACTCGCGGGTCTTCCCGAAACGTATAAACCTATGATAATGGGCATCAAAAGTTCCGGAATGAACATAACAGCCGACTCAATCAAAACAAAGCTGTTACAGGACGTCAAGGATTCTAAGGCAGGTAAAAGCACGGATTCCCGATCGGCATTTTTCTCTAAAGTCCGAGCAAGACCTCCACGCTGCTCCAAATGCAACAAATATGGACACGTCCGTAATGACTGCTGGAACGACTCAAAAGGCGATCAAGGACGACATCAGCAAAAGACGGAGAAGAAACAAGCGAGTTCCTCGAAAAATGAAAAAGAGTTTGCTACATTCATCTCCTCCTTCGCAGCCATCAACGAATCCTGGTACGTAGACTCTTGTTCGTCCACTCACTTAACAAACGAAAACGTTGGTCTGCATGACATGCAAAGTTGCAAGGGCATGGACATTACTGTAGCCAACAAACAAAAAATCTCTGTCGAGGCGATAGGTAACGTGAAAATTCCGGTGCTAACGAGCAATGGCGTCGACGAGATAAATGCAAAACAAATGCATTACGCCCCACAAAGCGTTGCAAAGTTATTATCGGTACGCAAAATTGTACACAAAGGTCTCAGTTGTTTTTACTCCAGGGGATTCATACATCTGCGACGACGAGCACGGAGGAACTTTGGTCGGGCGTAACGCCAAGTTTGAAACACTTAAGAGTCTTCGGATGCATCGTATACGCACACGCGCCCAAGGAGAAGAGAAAGAAGCTTTATCCAAAGGGAGAGGAACTGCTTTTCGTTGGCTACTGCGAAAACTCCAAGGGGTACCGACTGATGGACCTTAAGACGAAGAAAATCACGAAAAGCCGTGACGTGATTTTTCTAGAGGCCAAAATAGAAAAGCAGGAAACGAACTTAAACGCACTGCGTTTAGACGAAAGCGAAAATGCAATGGTAGAGCACAACAAAGAAGACGAACAAAAAAAGGCAGAGGAGATCGAACGAGAATCTGAAGAGGAAACCAACTACATTACTTCGCCTGACTATTCAGAGAATTCTCGAGATAGGGACGAGCAAAGTGAATTGAATGAAACCATTGTCGAGGCCACGGATACAGCTAAAACCATCTCCGACATTCAATTGCCGCGGAGATCCCTCAGACCGCACAAACCAGTCAAAATGGACGACTACTTCACATATCTGACCCTCAATGATAGCGACGAAGCGGACCCAGAAAGTATCGAGGAAGCTCTAAACTCATCAGACCGTTCGAAGTGGATTCAAGTAATGAAAGAAGAATGCGACCTCTTAGCTAAAAATGGCACCTGGAAACACGTTAATTTACTAAAAGGCAAGAAAGCACTAGACACGAAATGGGTGCTGAAAATCAAACGAGATTCGATGGACAATATAGAACGTCAGAGATTGTGGGGAGATCGAGGGTATTGACTACAACGAGACTTACTCGCCAGTGGTGCGATACACTTCCATTCGATTTATGTGCGCTTTAGCAGCGAAACATGATCTTGACATGGATCAGATGGATGTGATCACGGAAACATCGAAGACCCAGCTGAAAATTTCCAATTGGTTTATCAGTTGGCTCGCCCAACTGTCTTTTTTGCCGCATTTTCGACTCGTTTTCCAATTGGAAAACTAAATGGATTTCCAAATGGCTATCACTGAAAGAAGCATCGTGTAGCACGGGCTGTAGTACTATAGCTATACTAGGCTCTTCGTGCAGCAGCAGTGCCAGAGATGGCAGTGTCAACTTAGAATATCTGTTATACGAAATGTGGAGACGGCTGGTGTCTGAGACCGCAGCAGGCAGCCGTATCAAAAAAGATAGATATAGACATATAGATGCTATACTAGATCTGTAATAATATTTTTGACTAGATCGACGCACAGTGGGACCAAATACCGAAAAGCTGGCAATAATTATAAAATGCTCCAAAATTGACCAAATTTTGTTACTCACGGGTTTTTGGGGTCGCTGATTACGAATCCGGCCTCAAAAATTTCAAAAACAAAATGGCGGACAAGTATGCTAAATAAATGTTTGACTCGTTTTCCAACTTGATATCGTTTACAGTCCAAGTTCCTATACTTTTTCCTTTCGTATCTTTCAACTCATAAATCGTCGGCGAAATTTTCTTTTTAATGATAAACGTACCTTCAAACTTATCATATAATTTACTCGCTTTACTATCTACTTTACTTGATAACTTGTTTACGCGTATTAGGACTCTATCTCCTACCCTAAATTCTATTGACCTTCTACGCAAATTATAATATTTCGCCTGCCTATCATTCATTCTATTTAGGTTTCTTTGTACCTCCTCTTTAATTATTTGTAATCTTCTAAGTCTATCTGTCCATTTATCGACTTCTTGGAACACTATATCATCGGATTCTTCTATTTCTGTCTTTAGAGATTGATTCGGTTGCAGTTCTCTGCCGAAATTCAAAAACACGGGTGTGAATCCCGTCGCCGAGTTTTTACTCGTGTTCATGGCAAGTTGTAAATCTTCTAGATGTTCATCCCACGACGCATGATCATCCTCAATGTAGGTTTTGATGATTTGCTTGATTTTTCTGTTATATCTTTCCGTGGGATTTGCTTGCGGATAATATTTTGTTGTTGTTGCATGTCTGATGCCGAATTTCTCTGCCAAATGTCGCATTGTTTTATTAACAAATTCTGACCCATTATCGGTTAACAGAATTCTAGGTGTTCCCCAATTCGAAATTATCCGCCTATGACATTCGGTTTCGATGGTATTACCATTCGCTTTCTTTAAAGGAATTATTTCCACTCATTTGGTGAAATTATCTACAAATACCAAAATATACTGGTTTCTATTTTTCTTTGTCATTGGCAGCGGACCCATGATGTCAGCTGTCACAAATGTCCATGGTTCTTCGACCAATCGTTTTCCCATAAATCCTACCTTAGGTTGATTATTTGCCTTTACCCTCTGGCAAACTTTACATTTCTTCACGTATTTTAACGTATCTGAATAGCTACCCGGCCAAAAATAGTTTTCTGCGATTCGCGCATAGGTTTTTTCGGACCTTAAATGTCCTGCTTGAGAACTATCGTGGTTCTCTTCTAACACGCGTTACTGCAGTAACTACCAATTTCCAAGGATTCGAATCTGGAAGTAACTTAGACTTCAAAGGGTCTGGTCTAAAAAAATATAACTGTGCATCTCGCACCCTCCAATTCTGGTTCTCCTCAGGTTTCTTAATCACCTGTCTGACCTTCGTTTTATACCAATCGTCCGTTTCATCCTTCAGGTCTATCGTTGTTTTCTCGATGCTAGTTGCTAACGCGAAAGTTATTGGCTTTGCGGCTTCTTTTCTTCTCGATAGTGCATCCGGCACGTGGTTCGAAATACCCATCCTATAGACTATTTCATAATTATACTCCAACAGCTCTAAAGCCCAACGAGCTAACCGGCCTGTTAGATTTTTTAGGTTATGAAGCCATTTCAAAGCCTGGTGATCAGTCATGACCTTGAAACTATAACCTTCTAGGTACGGTCTAAATTTTTTTATCGCCCATACCACGGCTAAACATTCTAATTCTGATACTGAGTATCTGGTCTCCACAGAATTCAACCCTCTACTCGCATAAGCCACTACATAATTTTCGCCCTCTATGTTCTGCGTCAGCACTGCTCCTAGCCCTGTTGTGCTGGCATCTGTTTCCAACTGAAACGGGTACTTGAAATCTGGACGCCGTAATATTGGTGCTGAGGTTAATAATTTTTTGACCTTTTGCAAGGCCTTCTGTTGGTCTGATCCCCACTCGCATTTTCTATCTTTCCTAAGTAGTCTATTAAATGGTTCCACTACTTCTGCGAAATGCGGGATAAATTTCCTATACCAGCTAGTCATTTCTATTAACCTCTGAAGTTGCTTGATATTTTTGGGTGCTGGAAAATCCAATATCGGTTTCAATTTGTCCTCGTCTATTCTAAGACCTCTCGCATCTATGGTGAATCCCAAGTATTTTACTTCGGAACAACCGAATTCATATTTTTCAGGACTTATCGTGAGCCCTGCCTTGTTAACTTTATCCAGAACCACCTCCAGATACTTTATATGGTCATCAAAGTTTTGTGTTACTATGACGATATCGTCCAAGTAACAAAACACAAATGGTTTGAGCTCCGGGGTTATGATTTTATCCATAAGCCTCTGGAATGTGGCTGGTGCATTGGTCAGTCCAAATGGCATTCTCTTAAATTGGAACATGCCCTTACCCGTAACTGAAAATGCAGTTAACGGCTTGGAATTTTCCTCTAATGGGATTTGCAGATACACCAATTTCAAATCTATCTTTGAAATATATTTTGCCGCTCTTAGTGTATCCAAGATCTCGTCCATAATTGGTATTGGATAAAGATCTTTTTTGGTCACGCTATTTATTTTCCTAAAATCTAGGCAAAATCTATATTTACCGTTAGGCTTCTTTATCATCACTATCGGATTCGACCAATCCGAACAAGATGGCTCAATTATTCCTTGCTCTAGCATTTTGTCAATTTCCTCGAAAATAATTTCTCTTATTTTCGGCCGATAAGTAATTAATTTGTAATTAATTTAATTTAAATAACAAATACTAAAAATTATAAATAATAATTAATGCTGTCAATATATTTTGCATAATATATATTAATTATTTGAAATGTACATTTATTTTACAATTTATTTATGCAATAATAAACATTCATTTACAAATTTTGGAAATATTACTTCAAACAATATTCTAGTACACTCATCTCGCGATCGAGAGCACTCCAATCGAGAGCACTTTTCACGCTTGACTGATTCTACGTCCCCCCCGAGCGTCCCTCGACAGCCTATACTAAGTGCCGGCGCTCGCGAAGACAATGCCGTGGTGACGTAAGGGTGCTCGCTCGAGCTATTTTAATCCCATTCGAACGAAGTCACTCGACCCCCGAACGGTGCTCTCGATCGCGAGATGAGTGTACACTCGACTTCCGCAATAGTCACCACCGCAATAGTCACCAATTTTCTTCCGCAATAGTCACCAGCTGTTCTCTCAATTGCCACTTGATACCACTGCACATGCGCTACGATCGACATCTGATTGGTTGCTAACGCAAACAACACAATACGCATGCGCAATTGATGTGACATTTGAGGTAGGGAAAATTGGTGACTATTGCGGGGGCAACTGTTTCGGATTTGGTGACTATTGCGGAAGTCGAGTGTACTTGAAAGTTTAAAATGTTCTCAGTGTCTCATTCCAAACTGGATTTTATTATACCCCTTTCTGCCTGATAGAATATTGTTTGAAGTAATATTTCCTAAATATGTAAATGAATATGCAAAATATATTGACAGCATTAATTATTATTTATAAGTTTTAGTATTTGTTATTTAAATTAAATTCATTACAAATGATTTAAACTTAAATTAATTAAATTGTAAATAATTAACAATGTATAAAAATTTAAAAACAAATCACCGACAAGGAGAATTGAACCCGCGCCGGTAGCATGCCAGCCGAGAGCCGTAATCACTAGGCCACCGCTTCACTTGGCTGATCGACTTACCGAACTATACTCACTCGGCGTGCGTGAAAATCTAAATTTTCAAAAGTCAATTTCTCAAAATAATTTAGATAGTGGGTCCTGTCACTCCGGCATTATTACTCATCCATGGTAGAGAGAACAAAATCGACCTAGATATCGTTAACTGGATATATGGTTGGCAGGTGCTACTACATCCGTATATCTAGATTTCGATTCCGCACTGCGTAATGGACCTTTTGCGTCTTCTTCAGGGAAAGCTTGGTTGGATATGTAATCAGAGGGCGCTCCCATGGTTACCTATTTGACTATAGTTATCATGTTAAGCCGGTCTAAAAAACCGACCAAACCCGAGTCACTTGGAGAACGATTCACGAGGGAAATCAAGCACCTGGGGAAACTCACTCTGTACCTCCAGAGGGCGCTCCCATGGTCGTACACCGAAAGAAGGGCGTAACCCACCCCCTTAGAGTGAACCAGCTGCTTGATCGCGAACGGGATAATTTCATATTACTTCAGAGTCATCTTCACGACATCTCCCTCACCCCTCTCTCTCACCGTACCGTACCGTTCATCGCCTAGAGAGACACGGGCTCAGGAGATGACGCTCGCCTCGTTCACCAGGAGATCCGCTTGCTCTGCATCTTTATTTCCCCTGAACCGCTTTTCTTAATTTCAGGAGCCGTCGTAATCGATCGACACTAACACACGCTTAAACGCAGCTCTCGTAGACTCGACTCACTCACTCACGCTTATGGCTTATCTCTTTAATCCAATTTATTTTCATTGTCGATTCACACAGACTTATTGTTATTACCGCGTCACTCAGACACCTATATGTTATTGATATTTACTTCACGCATACAAACTTTCACACTAGTTTCTAAATTAGATTTGTACATTTTTATAGGGGAATAAATTGATCTTTTTTAATTTATATACTAAAATTATCGTGTTATCATTCGTCTTAAAATAACCCTAAATCCTGGTTCGACTGATGCGTCCGGAGACGAATAGTGGGGCTTCACCCCTAAATAACACCACCGTTACATGGCATTAAAAAAAGCATACATTTCAATGCCTTTAAATGCGTACTAATTGCATTTTTGTCTGAAATGCCATTGAATGCGCTTTATTGGATAAAACCACGGTCGTATAAACAGGTCCAGAATCTCCGCTGGTGGTGGTGACTCGCGTTTTGTCCACGATTAGAGCTTTTCAACTAGCCACCAAAGGATAGAGCGCAACGATCGGAGGGTATATGGTTTGTTTACATCACCGTGATTACTGTGGTTTACATAACCTAGATTTCAAAACCTGCCTATTCAAATATAATATTCTCGTGAATATACTCACGTATAATGCAATTTTCTTTAAAGTGCTTTTCGCAAACACTATGAAAAGATTTAAGTCTTGGACTTCCTGGAATAGCTTCCTCCCATTTTTTTCGAAGTTCCTCATCCTTCGGAACCATAAAAATTAAACTTTTTTCACCACTATATTCCTTGTCACACTTCGGAACGCAGCACACAATTAAACGATCATTTAAAACGAAAAACTGTACTAACGAAAATAGCACAGATGACCGATTGACTGTGAGCGCGAACAGTCCAAGTCGAACACACTTTTAGGTTAGTTTCTTTCCAACTCCCTACCCTCCGATCGTTGCGCTCTACCTTTGGTGGCTAGTTGAGAAGCTCTAATCGTGGACAAAACGCGAGTCATCACTCTAATGCCGCCACCACCGGAGATTCTGGACCTGTTTATACGACCGTGGATAAAACTAGCTTCGGTTTAATGCGTTTGAATGCGCACATATGTGAAGGCATTAAACTGTCTACATGATAATGCCGTTGCAAAAAATTTAGTCAATGCCTTTTAATGCGGTTGAACGGTTTCACAACTCCAATGCCATACAATGCGCTTTACAAAACAAATTACAAAATAGGTTCAATGCCATTTAATGCGGTTCAGTGACATTTAATGCGGTTAAATGCTATTTAATGCGCATTCAATGGCATTTGGAACAAAAATGCAATTAGTACGCATTTAAAGGAATTGAAATGTAAGTTTTTTTAATGCCATTCTATGCGTATCAATCAATTCCTTCTTACCGGGATATTATTCAAGAGGTGTCACACCGTTTTCCGCCGATGTCTGCTCAGATACCGCTGACAGACATCACACCGCTTTTTCGACATACTCTTTAACACCGTCATGAGACGTCACTCCGTTAATTTACAAGTCTCCTCCACTCCGTCCCTTTTTTTTTGTTAACCGACCGAATTACAAACCGGCAAATTTTGCTAACCGACCGAATTGCAAACCGACAAATTTTGTTAACCGACCGAATAGCAAACCGAACTATTTTTTTATTTTACCGCGTTACCGAACCGTTCTTTCTGTACAATTTTTCTTTATATACTGCACCGACCTGTTGTTACCGAATGTTCACCGCTTTCCATCGCTCCTTGGGATACCAGCTCATAAGGCTCTACCGAATCGGCCCAGAGAAAAACAACGAGGTTTTTCCAGAAACACCAGAGGAGAAGTGGGTCATGAAGTTTCGGAAGATACATCTTCTTTCGCCATATTTAAGTCAGACTCAATTCCGTACCGCAGCGATTCAGTCATTGAAACAAACCGTTACATGGCACTCACCGATACCGTACAACCCCCACCGCTATTGCAAGCTCCCACCAGGCAAGCCCCTCTAAACCGACACCCCCACTCCAGCACCACAAGTATACAACCTAAGTTTTCGCTTACGAAGAGTTCATTCTCAGACCGATCATCATAGATGAAGTTTAAGAAACCGTCTCCAGCCGCAGCTGTCCAGAAGGATCCCGACCTGGAGATAATTTTTGAAAGGAAGCCGACGTGGCCAATATCACCAAGTGCAACTCCTATCAACAAACTGCGCATCCGGTCCATAAAGAGGGTGACCCGACTGATCGCCGTTAAAACTGCGCCGCCGGTTTTGTCCTCCGGACCCAAGAAAGCACGAGATGCAAAGAGTCGAACAACATCGACTTTGTCGACTACAATACGTGCTCCGGAAATTCGCCCAGCCCCAACCATCCCGGGGGCCATAACAACACTATCCATGATGGCTACAGATCCAGTCGAAGCTCCTGCTCCAAGGGAAAGTAGCAGATCGCTCCCTACCATCCAGCAGGCACCTTCATCA
Organism: Synergus gifuensis; assembly: GCA_904066015.1. Classification (NCBI taxonomy): domain Eukaryota; kingdom Metazoa; phylum Arthropoda; class Insecta; order Hymenoptera; family Cynipidae; genus Synergus; species Synergus gifuensis. The sequence goes on along the minus strand of CAJFCO010017617.1, from coordinate 15,101 downwards.
TGTCAAGAACAACCGGCACCCAGGGTTATCAACGGGGAAATCGCCCAGGAATTCCCCACCACCCCTGGTGTCACCAGACATATTTCCTACCTAACGGAGTCGTCCTGTAAGTGTCCAGAGGGATTAGACGTTTCAGTACCCATTTCCAAGGGGATCAACATAAATTCCGCTTCATCGTGGATGGAAGCCGCTACTGCCTCGCAATTGTCCCAGAAGTGGTGGTAAGTTTGGTGTTAAAGGTGAATCAGTGCTCAGAAGTATTAAATTGTCTAAAATTGTGTTCCGATTGTGAACTCCGAACTGTCAATCCGTATTCCGATCCGACCTGTCATATTCAGTGTTCGTAAAAGTGTTAGTGTTCATGCGAAAACATGAGACCACTTCCGTACACTTAGCTAAAGGATACGTCGGTTCATAACCGACCTATCCTGGACCAACCTGGGGAATATCGACCTGAGGAAACCACTTCCACCAGGGAAAGAACCACCTAATTTGTGACCAGAGGGCGCCACCATGGCCACCAACCTAAACTTGACCTACCCCTGGTTCTATCCCGTCTTTCCTTGGAACCGTTCCTGACAACCCACTCTATACCTGACCAGAGGGCGCCACCATGGCCAGATATAGAGGTGAAGGGTGCGTTGATACAAAATCAACTCACACAGGGATAGAACCTGTAAAACATCCAAAGGGAAAAGAAAACCGCAAAAGGGACAAACGTAACGTCTCCCCCCCCCTCTGTCACCGTACCATACCGCTTTCGAGAGAGACGGGCTCAGGAGACGATGCCCGCCTCGTCCGTCAACGTACCGCAAAGATACGTGGCTTATAGAATCCCTTGTTTACAGATGCCGGAATAGTACACACGCAAAGCACACAGCCGTTACTCGCTTGCTCTCTCTCACCCGTATACAGTTAGGTAGAGTTAGTTAGTTAGTTAGTTAGTTAGTTAGTTGGTTAGTTAGTTAGTTAGTTACATTTCACATACATAAATGACTGTAACCGCGTGCACACACATTCACACTTAGAAATGTTAATTCCACACACACACACACACACACACACTTTACACACACGCACTATATACAAACACACCGTTACACTTATACTTAGTTTATATTTAGAGATGTAACTTATAGGTAAATAAATATTCATTTTGTTATCTCTTTTCAAATAATTCGTTGCAGTAGTTTTATTTTATTTAATCCCAAAGAATGACCCTGGCTAGACTGAAGCGTCCGCCGGTTTAAATAGAGGGGCCTAACCCAAAATAAAGCCCATCATTACAAATTTTTATGTTTTACAGTACTTATTGCTACTATAATTGATATAGAATTTAATCATCATTATAGGTATTATTATAATTAATTATTAATTAGTTATTCAGCATAAATGCGTCATCTTTCATGACACATTCGTTTGCAGCATGTATGAATTTGAGTCACTTAAAAAAATCGATAACGTTAGATTTTAGATGTTCCTTCGCAATTATAAAATTAAAGATACAAACGAAGCTTTCTTAAAAACAAAGTTAAAATACTTCGACGCTTCCTGTTTGCCACCTGGCTACACAGAGCTTATGCAATAAATAAGAAGAGCGCACTATACAGGGTGTCCATCACCTATACAACTACCGGTAATATGTGATAGAGCACAAAATAATAAACAGAAAGTCCTTTGGCAAATTTTGATCTCTTATTTTGAGCACAGTAAAGCTTTAAAGTTGGACATAATGAACCAATCAGGAGCGAGATTTAGCAACCACATGTGTGCCGCCAACACGCACATTATCTCAACACTTGACACATAAACAAGTGGTTGCTAAATCTCGCTCCTGATTGGTTCATTGTGCTCAACTTTGAAGCTTTACTGTGCCCAAACTAAGGACCAGATCGAAATTTGCCTCAGGACTTTTCTATTTCTTTTTTTGTGTTCTATCACATATTATCGGTAGTTGCATAGGTGGTGGGACACCCCGTTATGGAATAACGCTACATCATCGTATGCAATCCAAAGTAAACTAGCTGTGAATTCGAATTCGGGTGTTCCATTTAACTATTAGGTGTACAACTTTGCTTCCGCCGTTTTTCGATAGATGGCTGCAGCGGTAAGTGTCGGTTGAAATAGGCAGGTCAAAAATTTCATACAGTAAGCTTGGACATCTGTCAACATAACGATAGCACCACATTAGTGAATTTGTGTTTGCATCAGAAGTGTATTCTCGATCGAAGATGATTTTTCGAGCCAAATTCTCGTCATTTGCGGGAAGTGTTGATTTTCTGCTTTCATTTGAAGAAAACTGCGGCTGAGACGGATCGAATGCTCGCAAGTGCTTACGGTGACGCTGCTCTTAGTGAAAGAACGTGTCGTGAGTGGTTTCAACGCTTTAAAAGCGGTGATTTTGATGTCGAAGACCGGCATGGCGGCGGAAGAGAAAAAATTTTCGAAGATTTCGAACTGGAGGCATTACTTGCTGAAGACTCGTGCCAAACGCAAGAAGAATTAGCAGAATCATTGGGAGTCACTCAACAAGCAATTTCGAAACGCCTCAAAGCCCTGGGAATGATTCAGAAGTAAGGAAATTGGGTTCCTTATGAATTGAAGCCAAGAGACGTTGAACGCCGTTTCTTTGCTTGTGAACAGCTGCTTCAAAGACAGAATCGGAAGGGTTTTTTACATCGCATTGTAACCGGCGACGAAAAATTGGTCCACTACGATAATCCCAAACGCAGAAAATCATGGGGAATGCCCGGACATGCCTCCACATCTACGCCCAGACCGAATATTCAAGGTGCCAAGGTTATGCTCTGCATTTGGTGGGACCAGCTCGGTGTGGTGTATTATGAGCTGTTGAAACCGAGTGAAACTATCACAGGGGATCGGTATCGAACGCAATTGATGCGTTTGAGTGGAGCATTGAAGGAGAAACGGCCACAGTATCAAGAGAGACACGATAAAGTTATCCTGTAACATGACAATGCTCGGCAACATGTCGCAAAACCCGTCAAGACATACTTGAAAACCCTAAAATGGGAAGTCTTACTCCACCCGCCGTACTCTCCAGTCATTGCTCCTTTCGACTACCATTTGTTCCGATCGATGGCACATGGCTTAGCTGAGCAGCATTTCCACTCTTATGAAGAAGTTAAAGAATGGATCGATTCGTGGATCGCCTCAAAAGACGCAAAGTTTTTTCGAGATGGTATCCGACAATTGCCCGAAAGATGGCAAAAAGTAGTGGCTAGTGACGGACAGTACTTTGAATCATAAACAGGTAATCACGTTTTCAGAATAAAGCCTCAAATTTTCGAAAAAATCGGCGGAAGCAAAGTTGTGCACCTAATATATTTATATTTTTTTGTGCTCATTTTTTGAGCACTTTGTTTCCTCATAGAAGAAGTATTAACAATTGGCCTCAATATTTACAAATATATATAATTCTTTTTTCTCGAAACAAAGAATCTTTCGACCTCATCGTTCATATATTCTTTGCGTCGAGAAGAATCGATTGACTTGTAGGATTAGTGTTTTTATTTGAACCAATACATAAAAAATTAAAAATTTTCAAAATTACGAATAATCATAATTTCATTAATATTCAATTAAAAACACTACTCCTACTGGTCAAACGATTCGTTTCGACGCAAGGAATCTTTTTTTTCCTTTACATAATCTTTGAATTTTGATTGTTTGAGAAGTTAAAGTCGAAAAATCAATCTTACAAAAATTATAAATCTAGATAAAAACTTTTAAATTCAATATTTTGAAAATCCTTGTACACGTTTTGAGGTATTGATGGTGCCAATATACCCTACAAATTTCATCAATTTATCTACAATCAAAAAACGACGACATCCATATTCACACACACATACACACACACACACACATATACACACACACACACACACACACAAATCCGGACAATTGATTAGGATGTTGTATTAGACATTTATCAACTGAGGAAAGTTTAACTAAACTATTTTTAAAATATTGATAAATGTAACGACTACAAAACTTCCTCTACGAGGAAACAAAATTGAATAAAACATTTCTGAATAAATATTTTTCTTCGACTGTATTGAAATATTGTTTATTGGTAATTATTACAAAAAGCACGTATTAAATTTTTAGGTAAATGGAATGTTTTAAGTAGGAATATAATCACTATAAGAATCGAAAAATTGTTAGCACGAGCGAAGTAAGCATTGCTCGCAGTCGAAAGTACATTTTGCGTCGTGGATATTGCTACATACATAACATTCAATTTCACGAAAATACGTTTGTGATTTTTATACATAAAGACGCATTTACAGTATCAATTGTATGTTTCTCAAATTCACTCTTAACTAGATAGAGAGGGGTGACGGGTTAAATCCGGTGACGGAATAGCCCCGGTCTCCTCTATGTGGTGTCTGAATATTCAATTATTTCGCTTCCTTAAATTGCAAAATTCTAGAATGTTTCTTAATATTCTGAAATATAATAAAAAGTACTTTTTCTGCCCTCCGGCCAGAAAGCGTCAACTTCCTGGCTGCTGCGCTAAACGAAGTTGCCGCTTTCTGGCGTCATTGAGCAGAAAAATGGTATACACACCTTGGCCAGTAAAAAAGAAAGCCTCAGATCACATTTTTGTCAACCTCGGCTTCGCCTCGGTCGACAATTACATATCATCTGAGACATTTCTTATTTTACTGGCCTAGGTATGTAATATACTATTAATGAATACTCTTTATTTCTATAATAGTTTATAAACTTCTATAAAAATTCTGGAACGTTCTGAACTTTTTCAGATATGAGAAAGGCGCTGTCCAGAGATACGAAGAAAAAATCTGTAATACCATTAACCCATCCTGTGCGGCCAGAGGAAGTGGATTGATCTTCATCATACTATAAAAAAAACATTAAAAATAATTGATAAACATTCTTTATTTTCACTTCGTCATTATAAAAATTATTTCTTTGATATGAATTGTGATATATAAAATTGTGACCCTGTTTTGTTTTTACAAAAATCAGTTTACTTAAAGTATTTAACATATTTTAAAAAATTCACGAAAAAAGGCATTTTTTTCAAAAAACAAAGTTTTATGAAAAAAATTAAAAATAAAAATAAAGCAAAAAGAATAATGACAGCAAAACATTAATATTCTTTTAAAATATTTTGAAACACCCGGAAATTTTCATACAAAATTTTCGACTTTCAGATCAGAGCAGCGGATCCTTGGTTTGAAAAGCAATAATTTACTTAAGCCAAGCAATCATTTTCAGCCTCAGAAACAAAGATCGACCAAGATTGATCGGTTCGGAAAAAGATTGACCAGAACCGAGGGAGACATTTGACTGTACCATCAATTTTGACCTTTAGGTCAATTTCCAAGGTCAAATGGAGGAAAGATCCTTTTCTTAAATGAGAACCCCTATTTTTGAATGCGGATTTGAAAAGATATTTCACGTAAAAAATGACATGTGAAAAAATGTTTTTTGTGATCTTGGAAAGGTAAAACTAGCTGTCAAGTTGTATCAACTTTTGTACTCATTCAATGAGCACTTTGCTTCCTGTAAGCAAATATGATTTACTTCCTCATAGAGGAAGCATTAAGTATTCTTTACATCAGCATTAAATTTTGATTATTTGAGAAGTTATATTCGAAAAATTCATTTTCGAAAATTACAATAAGGCATAACTTTCTTATTTTTCAATGAAATGCATTAATCTTAAACGTCAATCGATTCGTCTAGACACAAGGAATCTTCATTTCCCTTACACCAGCTTTAAATTTTTATTATTTGAGAACTTATATTCGAAAAATTGTTTTTTAAAAAATTAATTAAGCATAACTTTCTTATTTTTCAATGAAATATATTAATAATATAGGTCAATCAATTAGTCTGAACACAAAGAATGTTCATATACCTTACACCAGCTTTAGATTTTTATTATTTGAGAAGTTATATTCGAAAAATTAATTTTAAAAAATACAATTAACCATAACATCCTTATTTTTTAATGAAATACATTAATTATATAGGTCAATCGATTCGTCTCGATGAAAGGAATCTTCATTTTCTTTACATCAGTTTTAAATTTTGAATATTTGAGAAGTTATAGTGAAAATTTGTTATAGTGGAAAAAATGAATTTTAAGAAAATTATAAAAGTTCACGAAACTTGTAAAATTAAATATTTAGGTAAACTCTTATAAGAAATTCAACTAGGTATATAGTAGAGTAACTATGCAAAATTTCATCAATTTATCTCTACGCGTTTTCAAGAAATTACTGGATCGTGGCACACATACACTCACACACATATACACACACATACATACATCTGGACAATTTTTCAGTACATATTAGATATATTGCCCTTGAAATATGTTCAAAAAAACATTTTTTAGGAAACTGGATTTTGTAACCACTACAAAGCTTCCTCTATGAGGAAGCAAAATTAAGGTCAAATTTTTGAGAAACGACCAGATGACCTTTTCCTGAATTGTCTTGGGTTTTCGAGGTAAACTAACATTCAAGATGCTTCAGAAAAGTTGACGAAATGTTAATGTGTACATTACCTTGACCATCATGACCTTCAGGTAAATTTTCAAAGTCACCTGAAGGTCAAGACGATTTTTCTTAGATTGTAACTCCTGTTTTTGACTGCGGATAAGTCCGTGGATTAGATAAAAGCGAAACATTTTTTATAAGAAAAGTCCTTTAGAAAACTTATTTTTATGACCTTGAAAGGGTCCAATTTTAAGGTCAAGTATCTGAAAAAAGATTGGGTGCCTTTTTCTGAAAATGATCATTTTTAGAAAATATAGAACTCTGTGCCCGGGTGAAGTTTTTGTGTAGACTTCAGAGTATAGATTGTAATCACAAAATCCTCCCTAAACACACCCAGGCAGCACGAATTATTTCTGATAGGATGTAAAGACTCTGAATATTTTTCGACCTTCTCCTTCAGGAAATATTCGGAAAAAGGCACCTAACCATTATTTGCCTATTTTTTGTAATATTTCCAAATATTCTGAACTTTTGAAAAAAATGTCTATACAAAAGTTATTCCTTTCAAAAAAA
>CAJFCO010017616.1:45491-61260 GCA_904066015.1 Synergus gifuensis | reverse complement strand
TCTCTCTCTCTCTCTCTCTCTCTCTTCCAGTGTGTGTGTGTGTGTGTGTAGATTTCTAGTTTTCGAGCACGATAACTTTCGAAAGAATTGACCGATTGGATTTGCCTTTGGTATACTCATTTAGTGTCCTAAAATGTAGGTCGAGTTCGTTGGCCAGCCATTTTGGATAAAAATTCAAAAAGATGCAGCTTTTTAAATTTACAAATTCTGTTTAAAGATATTCGTAGTACATAAATAGTCGAACAATTTCTCATTATGACTTTTTTCGACTGGTATAATCACTTCTTGAATTTTCTTGAAAAATTTCAAATTTCAAATTTTTAGGCAAATAACGTGAGATCTACATATAACAGTATCATAACATAATTATTGTTCTTAAAATGTAAAAAAGTCAAAGTATGAAAAATATATCTTTTTCAACGCCTTACATGATTTAAATAACTATTTTTTTTTATTTTTTTGAAAAATCAAAAATTCAAATTTTTATTCAAATAACGCGAGATACAGAGAACATTATCATAACATAAGTATTGATCGTATAAAGTTTTCTTTCTAATCTAAAAAAATATTCTTTAAAATAGCCGAGTGCGAAGCGCGAAATAATACAATAAGCAGAAAATTTTATGCAAATAAGAGGAAATCATCTATATGGTTTTTATATTATCATCAGATAAAGTATTAGATTTGTGTAAAATTTTACCATAAAGAAAAAAAAATTTTTGTGAAATATCTAATTTTTGTGATCCATTGAAAATGAAAAATATATTTTTACCAATGTACAATATCTGTCTGTCTGTCTGTTTGTTAGTCTGTACATTTTTTTTTAAGATTAAAAAGATAAATGCTCATCATATTAAAAAATGGTTAAGAGAGAATTTGTATATGTTTTTAAGACAAATAATTATGTTTTTATAATTTTATCTGTATCTCGCGTTATTTGGCTAAAAATTTGAATTTTATATTTTTAAAGGTTTAAATATCGAGCGCGAACCGAATGTGCACTGATGAGAATGTGTTCCTTAAAGTCATTAGACCTTAAGTAAATTAGTTTTCTTCTTCATTTGAAAATAAAGTAATTTAAATAAAAGTATATAGCAGCGCGATGTGTGATGAGAATGTGCTCACAATGGCACCCCTAGTTTGTTTTAATTTACAAATTCTATGCACAGATGTACGTAGTAATAAAAAAAGTCGAACAATTTTTGCTAATGACTTTTTTGGATAAAAAAAAATTTTTGAAAATCCAAAAAAATGAAGGAAAACTTAAATTAGAAGCCAAACAACGCACGATATGAAAAAAAGTCTAAGGATGAAAAATGTTTCTAACACCCTATAGGATAGGCAAAACAACTTTTTGAATTTCATTAAAAAATCGAAAATTCAAATTTTGAGCCAAATAACGCGAGATGCAGAGAAAATGATAAGAAACATAATTATTGGCCTTAAAAAGATCTACAAGTTCTCCTTTGGCCATTTTTCAATAGGATGAGTATTTTTCGTTTTAATTGTGAAAAATATTGTTAAACAGAGACGAGCGCGAAGCGCGAGGTTTAAATCAAATATCGAGCGCGAAGCGCGAGTGCTCTGATGAGAATGTGCTCCTTAAGGTCGATAAAACCTTAAGTAAATTAGTTAACTTTTGCATTAAAATCTGTAATTTAATTTAATTTAAATTTAATTTAATTAAATTTAAAAAAAAAACATATAGGTGCAAGCGCCTCGAAAATGGACTTATAGAAATGGACCTATAAAGCTGTGGGGAACACTGAAATGGACTTTAGAGAGAGAGAGAAAAAATTTAAGAGGTAGACCGCATGGGTGAAGCATCACCCATGGAAAATGCTCTCGATCCGCTTTATCTAGAAAAAGACAGATTTATACTCTCTCATATTACCCTCTCTCTCTACACGGAAAAAAAATTTCACTACATTTTATAAAACTACTAATCTGTTCATTAAATGTTGATCCGTGAGATTCAGGATTGGCCGCCCCTAATATTTGGCCGCCCTAGGCTCGGGCCTAACTTGCCTTATGGCAAATCTGCCACTAATTATACCTATATTACCTAGCTGTTTTCTTGATTAATTTATTTTATTTTATAGAGACAGTTACGTTTGCAAGACGCAAGACAAGTGGAGGCGAAAGCTGCCAGAATTAAAGAATGGGTTACCAATAAACTTCGTGAGCTCGAGCAGCAAAATCAACATCTCCGAGAGCAAAATAACAAGTGTAACCAGCAGCTTGAATTATTGCGTAATCACATTACGAATATTGGACTCAGACCACCGGTCAGTATATATTGTGAATATATATTATAACCGATTATCCGGCTATAATTGTGAATTGAATTGATTCGATTCATTTGAAGTTAAGATTTACAGTTAGCTACAAATAAATTAGATGGTTTATTTTAAGATATTCAATTTTGAGCACCAGTTCATTTTAATGAAAAATGAGCAAAAGTATCATAATTTTAAACTAATAGATAGTTGATTAAACATTGGCGGACCCTAAACTAGCACAGTACCGCGGAGATGGAAGGGTAAGGGGAACAGCACTAAAAAATAATGATGTTGTATAAAAGAATCAGATGTATTTGATTAGAGAATACACTTAATCTTATCATGAGCAATTTAATTGATTGAATTAAGGAGTTAGGTACAGTCGCGAGACCAAAAAAAACGCCTTTTTTGAGAATTTTTTTAAAAGAAAGTTTTGAATATTTAGAGATTAATGTTTATAAGTTCGAAAGATATATATTTCAAGAAGTTACAGTAATTGTTTCATTTAAAAACGATAGTAAACAACTGAGTTACAGCCAATATGCCAGAGGTCCAGAAAAAAATTTTGTTTTACGGTGCTTAACGTAACTGATGACTAAATCATTTGAAACAAAAAACCTCATAAGGAATTATTAAAATATAATATTATTGTGTACTTGACAGAGAGATTTTATCAAAATTAAATTTTTTTACAAAATGGCTGATGTCTAAAGTAAAAAGTTGTTTTTAAAAAAAAATCGGTCATTTTTCGATTATATTAAAAAAAAAATAAAGTGAAAATAAAAATATGTCTCCATCAAGTACACCACAATTATGTTAACAATAACTGGTTAAAATTTTGTAAAGATCGGTACTGCCGTTCTTGAGATTTTTTACGCACCGTCTTTGAAAACGTTGTTTCGAGAAAAACGCGTTTAAAGTGTGCAGTGTGCGCAGCTCAGTCCCGCGAGGCCGTTCGAGATGCCTTCGGTTAAAGTCATATATATCCGAAATTTATGTTCCGATTTACATACTTGCAATTTTTACACAATACTTTTGAAATGTTATACTTTTAGAAAATGCAAAAAAATCGGTTTTTTCAAAATTACAACTGTACCTAACCCCTTAATAGAATTTAACGAAATAGCAATTCGAATAATTAGTTGAAAAGATTCGGATTATTATCCGTCAAAGATTGGATATAATATTTCGAGACTATTGATCACCAATTTAATCAATGAGTTAAATAAATGAGTTATTTAAAAGGCAACTGGAAGAGAGAGAGGTTCAATTTACCTGCTACCACGCGGCTTTAAAATGGTAGGCGTTTTCCTTGATAGTGTTCTCTCAATAGTCCGGACATTTTTAATCTCAATAATTCCAGTAATTCAATTAATATTTTCCAAATTAGTGGCTAATAACCGGGAAATAACCCGGAATTTAAATAAATTCTGGTTAAAAAGTCGAATCAGGAATCGTATTTAAATCTTTTGTTAAATGTGATATTTAAAAGTTCTTTAAAAAAAACTGTTTAAATTCCTTAAAATTACCCGAAATCCTTGAAAATTCCCAAAAGTCTCTTGAAATCCATAAATTCCATAAAATTCCTAACAATCTTTCAGAATTCTTTAGAATACTTTGAGATTCCAAAAAATTCCTTAAATTCTAGGACTTTAGAATATTTTCAAAAGTCTTTTAAAAACTTTTCAAAACCTTTGAAATTCCCTAAAATCTCTTCAAATCCTTTAAATTTTGACAAATACAATTTATATACATTCTTGTACATTTTATGATAATTATTTATATTAATTAGAAGAATTGTTTCTAATCAGGGAATTAGCCTTGGAAAACTGGGAAAACACCTGGAATTTTAATCGATCCAGTGGATAGACACCCTGGTTTTTGCATCCAGAATTGCTTTTAAGCAGAATAAATTTAAATTTAAGGGCATATAATACTTTACCATAAGAGCAATTTAGTTTACCCCATTATACATTCATAATAATAAATATTTTTAGCTAATAAGAGTCAATAAACCTTTGTCTACATGAGACGAAGGTTTATTTACTCTTATTAGCTACAAATATTTATTATTATGAATGTATAATTGGGTAAACTAAATTGCTCTTATGGTAAAGTATCACATGCCCTTAAATTTGACGATTAAAATTATCACTTCTTGACTTATTTGACCTGATTAAATCCTTTTCCAGATTTCTACAAGAGTTTCCTTATCTCTTGAAGTAGATCCTATGTTACGTACACAATCTGAAATTCTCGAAGGTATGCCTCAAGTTGTATCAGAAGATATTCAGAATATGGCTGAGCCTCAAACTGGCGTAAGACACAGAAGGAATTTATCAGCATGTGGGAATATTCAAGGAGTCAGTTCCAGTAATATAGATTCGAGGTTAATATTCTTAAAATCTAAATTTAATTTAAAAAATTTTGCACAGGTGGAGTTAACTTTTCTTTTTTTTTGTGTGTGTGAATTTCAGTCTATTATCTGAAGAACTGGCAGCGGCAGTAGAAAATCTGGTGATGCTACCTAATATGTCTTGTGTAACAGAGTCAAGTAGAGACAGTAGTTCAGAAGCAATTCACGATTACGCTGAAATATATACACCTAGCAGAGAAGGAATTAATTGGAATCAATCCTGCCGCCAAGATCAACGACCACCTACACCACCGCTTCATAGGTTTCCTAGTTGGGAAGCAAAAATATATCAGGTAATAGGGTAAATGAACCATTTACCGAAGGCGCAACAATAATTGTTGAGGATTGCCAGATATTTTTTATTATATCTAGTAAATTACAAGAAAAAGGAAAATAAAATCAATATTATAATAATGCAAGTACTCTAAACTAAAAACTCTGTAAAAAAAACTCCATATTTTTAGACGAGAAATTCGCCATTTGCGTAATATTTTAGGTTGACTGGATCAGAAATTGTAAAGTAAATATTTGGTTACTTTTAGATTCATTCTTTGTATTTAAATATAATTATGATGAACCAGTCTTTTTTCAAATAATTATATTATTAGAAAAAATTACATTTAGTATTTTTAAAAATAAATCATCAGTTAATTGGGGAGAGTTTACGACAAAGCTCCAAATTTCGATGTTCCGTCTCGAGAAATTGGGATACCCACTTTTTTACCCATACCCCATTTGTCGATATGAGGAGTTTACAATCAGACCGTGATTTATCACAAAAAATTGAAAAATCTCTTTCTTGCCTCTTCGGTTTCTATTGTTTTAATCGCTTTTTTTCAACTACTAGCATACATTGAAAGAATATTATTTCCGAACAAATAAATTGCATTAAAATGATTTTTCCCATCAAAGTATGTTTTGTCCAAACAAACAATCAAAAATGAGAATTCCACCATTACGCTTGGACAAAATATGTTTGGTCCCTGGATATCATTCAAAACGTGTTATGTCTGTATCTTGAATAGTTATTGAAAACTAGCTGTGAATTCAGTCTCGGGTATTCCGTTTAACTATATTTATATTTTTTTGTGCTCATTTTTTGAGCACTTTTCTTCCTCATTATGATGAAGTTGCAAATGAATTTGCTTCCTCCTAGAGGAAGCATTAACGATTTGCCTCAATATTTAAAAATATATATAATTCTTTTTTCTCGAAACAAAGAACCTTTCGATCTCATCATTCATATTTTTTAATAAAATTTATTTATATTATATTAAATTACTTAATTTTATACGATGCAAAAAACCTTTTACTTTCTTACATTAGCTTTGCATTTTGTGTATTTGAAAACAATGATAAAAACGAAATTTTTCAAAATAACATATTAAAGCATAACTTCCTTAATATTCAATAAAATGCATTAATCATATAAGGTGAATGTCCCAGTTTTCGGACATTTAAGAGAGAATCGCATGGTTTTCTTTTATTTTCAAACACATTTTTTAATATAGTTGTTTGATTTTTTTCCCTTCGAATTTTAACAACTCTTTTAAATGCGTAAAAATTTTTTTCCAATATAAAATTAATTTCTAAATATTGTTACGTCCTACCTGGCATTAATTTATTTATCGTCCTAACTGGCAACAGGCTCTATTTCTTTATAACTAATTCCCTCGTTTTAGTTCGCAATTTAATGCGAATCTGGGAACGAGGACAAGCCAAATGAAAAGAATTAGTACTTTTAAATGAACAATTTATTAATTTTAAGTTTTACAATTTAAGGTTTCCTTTACAATTTGAAATAGAAATGACCCTTACGACGAGTTAAAATGAGCCTGAGTTGAGTGATGAATGACGGCTTACCGGTGATGACTTTTTAGATGATTTCAGGTAATCCTTTTATAATCCTGCTCATATTCACTAAGATCACTGTTTTCCTTTATTGGGGTATGTCACTAGACTGTCACTGTACTTGTTTTTTAAGTATTGCCAAATTCAACAATTTTATAAGTTCGACAATAAGTTCTTTTAGGAATTTACAAGTTCACTTCTTCACATTGAATTTTAAGATTCACTTTGCACTCGTAACACTGGTCAACCTATTGACCTGACGACTCTAACTCAACGAGACTATGGGCCATGCTGTTTTTATGCTGATCCTAGATTTCAAGGAGTCTCGAGAGTTCGGTGTTAGTGCATATGAATGAGGAAGCGTTGTCTCGAGAGTTCTGTGTTGGTGCATATAAGTGAAAAATGTCTCGAGAGTTCGGTGTTAGTGCATATGGATGAGCAAGCGTCGTCTCGAGAGTTCGGTGTTAGTGCACATGGATACTCTGCACGTGTCAACTTGTTTTTGGGGCCCGTTGCAGTAGCGAGGGTGGCTTCCGGACCTCTCACAGACGTGTCGAATGATTGAGAGTGTGTGTGTTTCTTGTGGGTGTCTCCTATACAGATGAAGTTTATAGTGCGCCTTTGAGGGCGGGTGTTTGGGTATGAAGGTCAGTGTCCTCTTGCAGATTTAGAGATTTATTAGTGTTGCAGGTGGCTCGAGTCGTAAGGGTCAGTTATAATACATATGAATGAAATAATGATTACAATTAAGTGAATGAATTATCGTTATGGCTTACGATGTAATGATTACCTGTTGTCAATAATTAACAATGATAATGATTATTCACTAACTAGTCAATTAATTAATTATTAGTTAATTAATTAATTAATCAATTAATAGTTAATTATTTGTTAATTAATTAGTAGTTAACTAATGTCGTGCTTACATGACAATATTATTTATAATTAATAAAAAGATAGTTGTAAGATGGCCCAGTTATCGGACGGCAGAATTTTGAATGTCCTAGATTTCGGACGCCCTAAGGCCTAGTTATCGGACAGTTATAAATATGATGAAATGAGGTTATTTTTTTATTCGTTAAAAATAATTAAGTAAATAGGAAGAGATAATTCAGTTAGTTTTTTGTAATTTATTTATCAATTTATATTTAATTTCCAAAATTGAACTTTAATATTTATATAAAATCTATATAGTATTTAACAGTATCAGCACGAGTATTATAAAATGTTGTTATCTTCCAACACTTTATATATATTTTAATCATTTAAGCTTTTATATATTGTATATTAACCTTCTTTATTTGACGTAAAGAAGGTTAAGTACGATGGAGTCCGAAAACTGGGAAATGGGCTGATTTTACAGTCCCTGTTTCCGGACCTCTATTTTTCAATATAAAAAGCATTTTTTCACTATTTTATTATATCTAGTTATGAAATTCAATTATTTTTACAGTTTATAGAAAAAGAAATAAATTGTTTAATACTCACATAGTGAACACAGTAACACACAACTGTTATGATAATCCTAACCACTACTCTCTAGCAGATGGTGCAAAATGTAGCCTCGGCGGGAGCTTCAAGTTTAATTAATTTATTAGAAATTTTTCTGAAGGTTCACTCACAAACTTTTTTTTCTGTAGGCAAAATCGAACCTTAAATTATCACTTGGCGCTTTTCAATTAGAGTTTCAACACAACTAACATACAGAAAATAGTAAATATAATGCTGAAAGTACTCATCCGTTCGAAAACTGGGACATTCACCTTAGGTCAATAGATTCGTCTCCATGCTAGGAATCTTTCTTTCCTTTACATAATCTTTGAATTTTGATTATTATTTGAGAAGTTATTGTCGAAAAATCAATTTTTAAAAAAAATTCTAAATGTACATAAAAATTTTTTAATTCAATATTTTGAAAAATCCTTCAGCAAGTTTTGAGATATTGTTGGTGCTAATATACCTTACAAATTTCATCAATTTATCTACAACTGTCTTTAAGTTAATAGGGCGACAAAAAACGGCGACATCCACACACACACACAAACACACACACACACACACACACACAGATATCCGAACAATTGATTAGAATGTTGTATTAGTCATTTATCAAGTGAAGAAAGTTTAATTAAACCATTTTAAAAATATTGGAAAATGTAACGACTACAAAGCTTCTTCAACGAGAAAGCAATAGTAAGACTACACTTTATCTGCAAGATTATGGCCTACATATAATTAATTAAAAAGCGTTCAATTTACCCTATAATACCAGCAATAAACATCATTACTTATGATGAAAATAGTTTTTCTTATTTTACATATTTTAATATCTGTGTGACAAATCACGTTTTGAATGTTAGCTCGTCATATATGTACTGAATATATTTGAATATCGGTGATTAGGTTAGGGTGGTTATGTTGACATCAGCTGACGCAAAATGCACGACGCGAAATGCACTCGACAAATGGTTCTAAGCCCTCGAGAGATTGGAAAATGCACCTCCAGCAATGGTGTTTTCTACTCATTTCACTTTTTTTTTCATAATTTTTGTCTTATTTTCTGAATTTAAAAAATAATACAGAAATGAAAGTTCGATAAATATTCTGTTAAATTAAATAAGTTTCAAAGTTAAAGGAGTTTTCTTTTATAAAAAAAAAGGATAGAAAATTTTGAGGTTGCCTATTTACTCGACAATTGGTTTCTTTAAGGGCATGTGATACTTTACCATAAGAGCAAATTAGTTAAACCAATTATACATTCATAATAATAAATATTTTTAGCTAATAATAGTCAATAAACCTTCGTCTCATGTAGGCGAAGGTTTATTGACTCCTATTAGCTAAAAATATTTATTATGATGAATGTATAATTGGTTTAACTAATTTGCTCCTATGGTAAAGTATCACATGCCCTTAAGGCCTGAGCACAATCATGTACTTGACCCATGTTCTTGTCCTAAAGATGGTTCTGTCCTTTTTTATTTAGCCAAGATAGAAAAGGACAGAACATCTTTATGACACGGGACACAGGATAAGTACATGATTGTGCTCAAGCCTTTATCCTAATACGATTGATTTAATTAATTTAAAAGAACTCAAGTAAAGTCAAAATATTATAATTCAAACTAATTCTATGCAATTCAAATGCAGTCATTCATATTTCCACTAAACCGGTCAAAAGAGCTTTTTAAACAAATCAAGGTGAATTCAATATGAAACTGAATTCGAAAAGTATGAAATGATTTTTAAAGATTTATTTTGCAATGAAAATGATTTCAAGATATTTTGAATAATTTTAAATATGTTCAAGGGTGTTTAAAGAGACTAGGTTTTCCTAGAATTTGAGAAATTTTAGGAGATATCTACGAATTTTAAGATATTAAGAGGTTTTTTAATAGATTTTAAGGGATTGTATAGAATTTTTAAGTATTTAAAATGATTTCAAAAGAGTAAAATAGGTTTCAAAAGATTTAAAGTGTATCGAAAAGAAATAAATATATTTTAATGTGAATTAATATATAATATATTAATTTATATATATATATATATATATATATATATAATGGTATTCAAAGGAATAAAAAGATATTTAAATTATGAATTATTGGATATATTTCAAAAATATTGAAAGTAAATAAAAAAATTTATGTGAAATGAAAAAAGTTGAAAAGAATTCAACGCAAATGCAGAGTATTTAACGTTAATTAAAAATATTTAAGTCATAAAAATAGATAAAAATCAAAGTGAAAAAAAAATTGAGAACTGTTGAAAAGAATTCAACTTTGAGAGGTTTCCTATTTTAAAAAGAACATACACATTGAAAGTCGAAGATATCGAAATATCTTTAAATGTGTCGACTTGATTCCTTATTACTTGTCTTTACAAATATGTACTAAAGAGATTATTACGTATTACAGATTGCAGATGGTGGTTTGGGTATTGGTTCTATCAACGAAGAATCTGCTCCATCAACAACAAATACACATTCGTCAAAGCATTCTCATACTATGGGTCACAATTTGGCAGCACACAATTCCCAAGGATTCTGCGACATATCTGTACCAGTTTATGCAACTGTTAAAGGTTGGTTGCTTGGTTACCTTAAATGTCCTATGACCTATGACCTATGCCTTCGAGCCTATGATTTCCACCTTATGACTCGTTATGACCTATATTAACTCTAACCTTACCAACTAAAACTTCTCTTACCTATTCCAACTAAACTTCCTCCCCTTTCCAACTAGAATTGCCCCTTCCTCTTTTCAACTAAGTCCCAATCTCACCCTTTTCAAATCAAAACACCCCTTCTCCTTTGTAACTAGAATTCCTCTTCTTCCATTAGCAACCTCCCCTACCCATTTATAATTAAATCCCTCTTTCTGCTTCCAACTAATACAACATTTCCACTAAAAACCATTTTGCCATTTCCAACATAAACTTATCTCTCCTCTTCCATTTTCCAACCAATACCTCCTTCCCCTTCGCAACTAAAGCCGATCCTCCCCTTTACAATGCCTCTTCTTCTTTCTCGCTCTCCTCTTATAAAAAAAAAACTGCCCTCCGAAATTTTTCAGACATAAAACTGGAATCCAGAATCAATTCTTCACAATTCAAAATGTATAATATGGCCAGGCTTTATAGATCTGTCCCCATATCCCATATTGACCCCTATATTCAGCTGAGATACCTCGTGTCCTCTATTTTCAAGATTTCCGTAAAGTGCCCTATTTTCAGTCAATAGTGTAAAATTTTATTTAAATTCTCACAAAATCGACAGATTATAGGCTTTACAGTCTTTTAGCCATTCCCCTATTTTTCCCTTTTTTAAGAATTTCTCTTTTCTTCCTGTTTTCAAGAAAATTTCTATTATCCTCCATTTATGTGATTGAAAATTCAGCTATATCCATCCAAATACTTGAAATCTTATTAAATGAAAAAGAAATTTATTTAAATCGTTCATAATTCTTTAAATCCATCTTGATTTGGAATTGTTTTGAATTCTTCTTAATTCAACTTGAATTATTTATGAATTCTTCTGAATTTACCCAAAAGTTTCTTAAATTTTTCTTTAATAAATTTGAAATATCTTCTATTTACGTAGAATTATTTTAAATTATCTTTAAATTTTGTTGAATTTACCTCAAGTTTTACTGAATTCACCTTGAATTCGATTAAATCTCTCTCTACTTGTTTAAAGTTCTTTTGATTTCTTTAAAATTCGTTCAAATTCTTTTGAATTCCTTTGAGTTCGATGCCTGTGAGCTTTCGATGCCTATGAAGCCGGTCGAAAATCGAGTTTTCTAGTCTAAGGAAGAAAGTGACAGATAAATCTAAATGGCGGTGTTTTTCTGTGCACTCGTATATTTGCATATGCTGTAGAATGTATTCGCATTTCACTTGTTTTATCCTTCGCGATCTTCGAGTCGACTAATCTTAAAGCCAACTTCAATCTATTGTAACGTGGTCTGGTCTCTAACCACGAAACTATGTCTCGACAATCTTTAAAATTAATAATTTACTTTATTCTAAAGGAATTCAAATTTATATCGCGCCAGTCATTTATTTTAATAAATGACGATGAATTCCAAAATCTTATAAATCCTATAAACAAAACAACTACTAGCTCATCGGAAAGGTCATTGTAACATCGTAACATCAACAAAGTCCTGTCACTAGTCACCAATATGGCTAATCAATTATGTGCCCTGCGTTGTTGTTCTCGGGAAAAAAATATGAGTTTGTAGAATGACCGACCATCCCTTACTGCATTCTCAAAAATCGAATAAATCGATTGGAGCCAATTATTACGATGATATTTCTTCCAACAGGCGAACGAAAGAAATATAGTTTTTAGTCGGATGCGCGGGGTTCCGCGCATCCTTGCTGTTGACTGACACATCTGGCCCACGGCCTGAGAGACGACGAGCTCTGGTGCTTGGCGGGAGTACTGACGTGATTTAAATCGCTGACGTCCTTCCTTCCTTCTTAATAAATCGGAATGTAGCATCGTTTCACTCGAAATCCACATCCTTGTACTTAGTTAAATATCCTTCGTTGAAATTGCTCGAAGTTTACATGAAAATAACATAATTGAAGGCAATTAAATTTAAATCTATATTTTCGAGAGTGCTACGAAAGTTTGTGGTGTGGCTCTCTTTCTGGTTGTGAAATATCAGACGACGCGAGTCAAAATAACTATTGTCTCCGGTGCTAGCTAACTATATCTTTTGACGTTACAGATTGAAATCTGCAACGTTACACTATATATATTTTGATCTCATGTGTTGGTATCATAGAGATATAATAATAGAGGTGAAAAGGCATGCACTGAAAGTATCTCCCCAATAGAAAGAGAAAGGAGATTAAAGGAACCCTAACTATCTCTCTCTAATCGCGTCACTAGAGAGAGACGGGTAGCGCTCCTTTTGTAGGAATGAGATGTTGCCTACAGAACATGGCATTAAGTCATCTATAAGTTCTCTTCTATATTTCGTCCCAGATCCGTTCACTGGACTCATCAGTAATGCAATGCGAACGGACCCTGCCTTAGACACATGGAGAGGAGAGATTTTTCAGATGCCGGGAATTGAACCCGGGCTGTCTAGTTTCTCAGCGTCGAACATTGACGCTGAGCCATGCTATTGAGACGGTGGTAATGGTAGGGAGAACATAGCCATTCTGCAGGCTAGCTATTCCCTACAATACTCCCCCCCAAGTGACGTAGTTGGTATCTGATGGAAGAGGCGGGAACAAGGAACGAAACTTTGGAACATTCTGATGATGCGATTGGTCGAAGACACTGGTGAAATACGGATGTGTCGATGCATCCGTGGTTCACAGCATCATTCGAATCGACAATCGAGAATGCTAGAAGGAGAGGTATAGGAAGGATATTAAATATGTATGCGTGTTCGTTTTCCGCCCCGCTAACTGCGTGCCCTGAACCTCAGATGACGAGTGATGACCCCATGTTGTGAGGAGCTACTCTTTTCGAGTGAGCATAGATGCAGCTCCGAGTGAAAAAACCCTGAAAAACTCGGCTCCGTTTATTTGTTGAGTGGATGTGTGGATGTCGTCGACCAGTTCGGTTCGTTGAGACCTAGCCTGGTGTGAGAGAGGAACAGAGGAGTAGCGAAGCAGCATCGAGGGTTACCAATGTAGGAATGAGATGTTGCCTACGGAACATGGCGTTAAGCCATCTATAATTTCTCTCTTCTATGTTTCGTCCCAGGTCCGTTCACTGGACTCATCAGTAAGGCAATGTAAACGGATCTTGCCTTACACACATGGAGAGGAGAGATTTTTTAGATGTCGGGAATCGAACCCTGTCTAGCTTCTCAGCGTCGAACATTGGCGCTGAGCTATGCTATTGAGACGGTGGTAATGATAGGGGGAACATAGCCATTCTGCAGGCTGAATATTCCCTACACTTTTAATTAATTATCACAGGCAATTAATAAATAAAATAACACGAAATATAATGGGCGAAGTTGAAAGAGAGTCACATAAATATTTCGGGAATGGTCGAACATTTATTTTATAATTGATCAGTAAACGATAATCAAATACACATCCTAAAGATAGACAATAATACAAGAACCCATCAGCGGTCAAAGAAATTCAAAATCGTCAAATATAATACTGAACAATAAAAACAAAGAGCGAAATAGCGAATTTGAATAACCACAAATAACCAACGGATCAATCGGCGAAATCAATGTAGATTAATATTTGATGTAAAAGCGTGAATAAAATTTGAATGAAGAAAATGACCATAAATCCAAAATCTCAGCAAGAGAAACAGAATGAACGCTTAGTACCGAAGGAAAAACTAAACCATGGTCATCTCGTGAAAATACCAAACAACTAACAATTATACGAGTGGGAAATTAAATCTTCCCAACCTGAATGGTACAAGAATTGAATAAGAAATCACATCATTCGCAAAAATACATAAATTTAGATATTCTATAGTGAGAATTTGCCAGTTATGATGTTATGGTATTCGGCTAAACGCAAATATTCCCTTACTCGTGTTGACAGTTGAATAGGCAGAACTTACTTGGCCATAAGAGCAACAAAGATGCGTGGAATCGACGAAGAGGCAGCAATTGACATCGAAAGAACGACGAAGTCCCCGAAAAGACAGAGAAAGCTAGGGATGACTCAATTGCTTATCATCGTCGTCTTACAAATGACTTCCACTAAAACATCTCCGCGGCCAGAAAGTTGGTACCGTTTTAAAAACGTTGTTTTGAGAAAAACGCGTTTAAAGTTTTGTCTTTTTTTTCTTTTTTACATTCTCATCAGAGAAGGTATTAGATTTGTGTAAAATTTGACTCCCCCAAATTTTGTCAAATATCCACGTTTTGGGACCCCTTGAACCCGAAAAACGCGTGTGTGTGTGTGTGTGTGTGTGTGTGTGTGTGTGAGAGGATTTTTAGTTTGTGAGCACGATAACTTTCAAAAGAATTAACCGATTTGATTGTCCTTTGGTATACCCTTTTAGTGTCCGAAAATGAAGGTCAAGTTCGTTGGCCAGCCATTTTGGATAACAATTCAAAAAGTTGGAGCATTTTGAAAAATTTTGAAGCAACTTTTTTTTA
Organism: Synergus gifuensis; assembly: GCA_904066015.1. Lineage (NCBI taxonomy): Eukaryota > Metazoa > Arthropoda > Insecta > Hymenoptera > Cynipidae > Synergus > Synergus gifuensis. The sequence goes on along the minus strand of CAJFCO010017616.1, from coordinate 46,105 downwards.
ATTTAAAAATTCTAATGACGTATGTTCGTAGTAATGAAAAAGTAGAACAATTTTTCTTAATGACTTTTTTGGATAAAAAAAAATTGAAAGATTTATAACATTTTGAAATCAAAAAAATAAAAAAAAACTTAAGGGGTTATTCTACTTTACCACTTTCAAAAAATCGATTTTTTTTCTTACATTTTTCGAAAGAATATGTATCTAGAAATATTATGTCAAAATTGCAAAAAGATCGGAGCAGTGTAACTATATTTTTTTCGTACCTGAACATCACTAACTCGGAGCGCTTACCTGAGCGCGCACATGAGTGGGTTAAAAAAACATTTCACGGACAAATTGATATTCAGAAGCTATTTCTGAACCGATTTGAAACTTTTTTTTTTATATTGAACCTTTTAAAATTCTGCACAAAACTGTTAAACCATATTTTGAAAAAAAAATTTATTTTTGTTTATTTAATAACAAAAATGAAAAAAAAAATCTGCCCGCTTCGGGGGCACATTCTCATCGCGCGCTTCGCGCTCCGTGTTGCGCGCTTTTGTGCCCTTTGCGAAGCTTGCGCTTTACAGGACGCTTGAACCTATATGTTTTTTTTTTAAATTTAATTAAATTAT